>JBBMOC010001153.1:0-14091 GCA_037975185.1 Centropyge bicolor | reverse complement strand
GCTCACGTCAGAGGACGGCTGGACTCCGCACCTCCATGTAGGTACCCCGGGCAGACTGCCCCCCCGGTGGCAGGCTCAAACCCAAACCCTCTGTGTCGACAGCCGTCCAGTGAGCACCTGGACATCCTGTCCTCCATCCTGGCCTCCTTCAGTTCCTCCGTCCTCACTCCTCCCGCTGCCTCTAACCCCGGGCCTAACGGCTCCGCCCACGGACCCTCCCCCTCCCCGCCTCAGTCTGCCACCTCCCACAGCATATCCGAAGTCTCCCCTGACTCCGAGTAAGTCCTGCTCTCAGCTCCGTTGTCTCTGTTTGTTCTGTCTCCTTCCACCTCTAACACTTTTCTGTTTAACCCCTGTATTTTTATTGTCTTCTTTATGTGGAGGTGAGAGGTTGCTCTAACGTCCTGTTGTCTCCTCTTCCTGTCCGTCCCCTCAGAGCCAACAGAAGTGAAGGACAGTCTTGATGACAGCCTCCGTAGCCCTTTACACATTGACACAGTGCTGGAAACCCCAGGGACAAGTTCAGAGGTCATGGATGGTCCTGAACCTCCGGGACACCCTGGGAGCCCGGAGGACCAGAGACAGACAGAGCTGTCGTCCACTGAGGACAGAAGGAGGCGTCTGTGGGTGGTTTGTACTGTGTAAATGAAGGCGACCAGTCGACCACCTCTACTACCTACAAACTGTCACTGACAAACTAACTCCTCAGATTCCAAACACTAACGTCATCTTGGTCCAGATCTAAGAGAAAAAAAAGACTGTAAATAACATTTTTTATACATTTTGTATCTTTTTCATTGGAGATGAAGAAGAAATCTCTTGTGATGTTTTCTTTGCTTTGTTTGTTTCTTTGTTTTTTTAAACGATTGTGTCCGTGTGCGCTTGTGAGTGCGGTCGGTGCGAGTGCAGTCTCGTTCGTTGCTGAGGGAGAGATTTTCCCCCCCCGACAAAGAAAAAAAAAACGATCCCCAAAATTTCTCCCTGAAAAGAATTTTCCTCAGAAACTTTCCCTCACGCCCGTCAACTTTGTGTATAGCAGCAGGGGTCCGGCAATATACGTGATGAGATTATGGGATGTGGTGGAAGGGAAAATATCAAAGCAGAGAAACAAGTGATTGTAAATAGAGGAAGGGATTATTATAAGAGAACAGGTGTGATTGTGCAGAGAACGAAGGTCGACGTTAAGCTAAAACACATGACGGTTCAGCTCCTGGAGCTCAGTCACAAGCTCAAAGAATCGGCTCTGTGGGGGGGGTTGTGCTGTTCTGTGATCCGCTGTATATGAATGTGAGCTCGTCATCTGTTTGTGTCTCTGTGCTGGTGCTGTCTGATCCAGACCAGAGCAGTCGATCAGGAGCAGATCGTTGCTGCCCTCCAGGTATCACGACTCAACCTGCCTCAAGAGACGTCCGAGGAGCAGCCGAGTCTCTGCGGCGGCGACCATGAGACTCGTCTGTCAAAGCTTCTCGTGCAGAAGTTCTGTGCAAATCCAAGCCAAAGGAACAACAGCGTCGAACCAGTGCGATACCTCCATGTTCTCCACCGTCCTGTGATGACAATGATGCTATAGATGTAACTCACTGTTTGGTTTTCATCGTGATTTTTTTTTTTTTTTTTTTCGAAAATTTGTGCCATGAAAACGAGTTAAAGTGAAAAATGGTTTTTAATCATTAAGGCCCAAGATCATAACATCAGGCTGTGGTTGGTGTTTTATTTACTGAGGAGCTGATGGTGGAGGGGAGGGGCTCGTTTGGAGGCGTCATGAGTCACGTGTGCTCAGACACTGGTTTGAAGAGCTGACAGCCGACCTGCACATATCCACCATGATATCTGCCTGAGTATTATCTCATGGCTGAAGCACATGAATCCAGAGCAGAGGTTATTTCCTGTTTGGCTCAACAGTGTTAAACTGAGAAATAACCTACCTAACATATCTGAGAGCTGTCACAGGAAACAGGATCTGGATCTAAATCTATTGAGTCCAGACTTGGCTGATGAAGACGCTCATTCAAACACACGGCACATCTCGTTGTTTCGGGCGTCGTACAAAGACGCGGTCGAAGCTCTGCAGCAGCCGTTTGCTGAGCAGAGGAGGTGTCAGCCGTGTCAGCGCTAAAAGCCTCTAAGTGGTTCTGAGATGCAGGCTCCTCTGTCACAGCTGCTGGTTCAGGCCTTCAGATAGCAACAGGCAGGAGGCAGCAGACTCACTCCAGCTGCCTTCAGACGGACGAACAAAGGGTTTTCTCTGCTCGGTGTCACTGAGCAGCACCAAGGTCCAGAGATACCAAACAAGGCTGGAACAGCAGAGAAGAGGTGGATACAGAAACAGAGCAGAGGGTCAGAGAGCATGAGTGTGCAGGATGAGGCCGTGGGGGGGGGGGGGGGGGGTGGACCGTCACAGAGAGGGAGAACACGCCCACAGGGAAGCAGATGCAAACGCAGAGAGTGGAAACAAACACGTCTCACTGCTCCGTCACTCACACCTGAGAGGTGACGGCCGAACCCATCTGTGACAGACATGTTGCCAAAAAATACTAATTCCTGAAAAATCTGATTTCACTTCCTTTTCTCTTTTCATCCAGTCGCTCCATTTATCATTTCTTTCCTCACAGATGTTTGTGTCATCATCAGCTGACAAAACCTTTAACTTGTACAGACATGAGATTTATTTTATTTATCGATAATTTATTGACTTTGTATTGATTCTTTATGTTGACATTTTGTATGAGAGTCTGTTCTTTTGGGGGTTTTTTGTCCAGATGTTCATTTTTTTGTGATGTGATGTTTGTTATGATCGGAGTCTCACGCTGCAACAGACTGACAGATGGAGGACGAGACGAGAATGTGAAGATAAAACTGTCTCTGTTTACACCAAGGATTAGAATCTGACTACATTTTAATTGGCTTCTTTATCAAGTCATGGATGTGAAATTTGACAAAACTTGAAATTCACTCCCGTTTAGACACAGTTATCCAGACAGCACATCTGGACATGTCCAAACTAAAAGTTGAATTCTGGGTGTAAATAGTGCAGATGTGTCCCAAATTAACCCTTTTATTCCTCCTGGAGCTTCTCAAGCACAAAATCCAATCGTTAACTGGTTATTTATCAGAGATCAGTGGCTGCGAACAGACAGGAAGTCCAGCTTCAGCTTCCTCTGGTTCGGACCAAAAGGAGTCAGATGAGTGAGGGGAGACAAAAAAACACGAGGAGAGACGAGAAGACGGAAACATTGTGAAGTGAAGGAGAGAAAAAAGGGACAGAGTGACAGGAGGAAAGAAACAGAGAGTCAGGGAGAGGAGGAGGAGGGCTGGGAGATTGTCTTTGTTAGATTTGTGTGTTCATTATGGGATGCCTTCTATCCCGCCGTCGGCAAGGGGACGGCGGCATGGAAACAGCTGTTCCCCTGTTACCGTGGAAACAAGAGAAATGTTGAACATTAAAAAAAAAAGACTTATTCCTACACGGCTGTGTTTATATTTATTCTGTGTGTGTGTGTGTGTGTGTGTTACTCATGAAGAATTGTGGGGACCCATCATCCTCATGGGGACAAAACTCAGGCAACTAGGAAATGAATGAATTCCACCCAAAGTAGAACCAGAACTTTTAGTCCCAGGAACAACAGTAAGAACAGTTGCAATTGGTTTGCAGCTGTAGATTTTTAAAAAATTGGTGGTAAAATAAAATGCGGTTCCTCCAGAGGGGCCCTTGGATTTTTACTATTGTTTTGAGAGTAGTTTTCCTCCGAGCCACCAGGGGTCGGTGTGGTGTCACGTGGTGCAGGCTGAGAGTGGCTCCAGGTGTAAAATATAAATACTCCCAAAAACTACTTAAGTACTGTAACAAAGTATTTTTACTTCGTTCCTTTACACCACTGATTAATTAAAATATATAGAGTAAAGTAACTGTGCATAAATAATCTCCCAGTTTAAAGTGACTGACCTGGTTGAACAGAGGCCCAGCTGGGTGATGCCAGCGAGTCACAATCAGAGGAATGGACATCACCTGAGTGACGCTGGTGTGTGTCAGCTGATCGTAGGATACAAACACCTGTGTCTCAGAGCTGCAGTCTCCGCTTCATCAGGGTATTTACTTCAGACACGTGTATTGAATTTGCTACACACTTTAAACACAAAACCTTCCAACATTAGGAATAATATTAAATATTGTTGCTTCCTTCACTGTGCTCGTTTTCCACCGGAAATGTGACGCTCAGTTAAAGTAAAGTGAGTGTTGGAGCCATCTTAATCAGCAACCACTGTGTGGCGCTGTGACCCAGTTACCTGTTTATTGAAGGCCACACTAATTAACACAGGTGTGGTCCGCACTGGAGGCTTATTGATTTTGACCGTTGTGTGTGACGTCACGGACTGTGGAGGACACTGCTATTGTTTGTGTTGGTGAACTCCAGGCGGTAAATGAATGGATTGATATTTTCGTTCGAGATTATGAGAGTGGACAATTATGTTTTGTGAATATAGAAATATAGACTTTTATCGGTGTTTTTATACAGACGGAGCACGAGCGCGCGTCAGCTGAGCCAGAAGCCACGCGTCCTTTAACGGAACCAAAGTGTGCGTCAACAAATTTCATTTCATTCATTTGGAGTCACTGGGACAGTTCAGAGAAGACAAGGAGGGGACGTGAGGGAGACCTCCGTCCACACGGGGGCAGTATAGGCACATTTAAAGAAGTTGACTCATTTTCTTCCTCACTGTTACAAAATGTGCAGTTTGAGGAAACTATGTGCAAGAATACAACTACACACGTGTATTACGTGTGTAGTTGTATGACGTCATCTTCAACACTTCATTCCTACAACTGAATTTCATTTTTAATGAGGAAATTTCCATACAGGCTACAGGCTGCCCCTGACAGACAGACAGAGAGACAGACAGACACATAGAGAGAGAGACAGACACATAGAGAGAGAGACAGGCAGACAGAAAGAGAGAGAGAGAGCGGCAGAGAGAGAGAGAGAGCGGCAGAGAGAGAGAGACAGAGAGAGAGAGACAGGCAGACAGACAGGCAGAGAGAGAGAGAGAGACTGAGAGTGACAGACAGGCAGGACGAGGTTTGCTGTTTCACATTTGTGAGAACAGACATTTGCAGGTGTGAAGAACTGAGCGGAGGAGACGTTGTGACAGAGGGACACGTTCGTCTCTCTGCCGTGTTTTGACTCTCAGAGTTTGCTGTCACATCCAGAGGAGTCAGAGACGTTCAGCTGCCGCCTTGATTCCCAGCAGACAATCAGCTGGAGACAGAAGCCGCCAGCTGAGACACAGTGAATGAACCACTACAGACGAGTCACAGGAAGTGGAGAATGATCCAGGTGGATCACAGGAGGACGTTCAACTGAAAAATCACATCGTTTTCTGATGAGTGAGTTTTCATCTAAATATCAGCAACAAAGTGAAGAAGCATATTTCCTTATCTCTAATTAAGACAGGAAGTAAACAGTGACGAGAAGCTTCGTTCTCCCTCAACATGTTTCTCCAGGTTCTTTCTATAAACAACTTTGTACCAAATGCAAATTTATTTTCAAAGCACAGAAACATGTTTGAGCACTGACACTCATGTAAACATGCACAGGAAGCTGTGCATTTACAATCATGTTGTAAAGATTGTCCTGTCATTTCTACAGCTGTGGTCACTCCATGTCATTCTTTACCCTTCCTTCTAGAACTGACTTTGACCTTCATCATCAGTGACTGTCACATCGTGATCGATCTGATGAAGCGAAACAGGATCACTGTGACTTCGACCTCGACTCTTAGTCTCTTAGTTTCTACCAGCTGAGCAGTGTTGATGTTTCCATGTTACAGGTCTGTTGACATCACATCTGTCAGCTTGCTCTCACATGAAGCGTCCTCCTCAGGTTCAGTTCATGTTGAATATCTGTGTGAAGGTTTACTGCTGGTCACAGTGCAGAGGGACTGATGGAATATATGGAGCTACCTTTGAGTCATGTGACTTCTGCTTCTACTCGAGCAGGTTGTTGTGATGTCATCACAGCATCAGTGTCTCTGGAACGAGCCCAAACAGCTTCACTGAGCAGAAGATCTCTGTGTAAGAGCAGCTGATTAAAGTACAAATCAATGTATAAAAATAGGAATAGTTTCATAGCCTATAGACAAATAATACAATGAAAGAAGCACTAATAAAAATCCAGCTATGAAAAGAGTTCATCCCGTCAGGTCGGAGGGTTTCTCGGCCTCGTCGCTGCTGCTGCAGGACGACGGCGGCGCGTCCTCGCCCAGACGCTTTAGCTTGGCCTTGTAATAAGCCTTCTTCATCCTGAAGGCCTTCTCCTTCTGCCGGGTGGCTCTCCTCTTCTCCCTCACCAGCTCCTGCTCCCACGCCAGCACCTTCATCCTGTTCTCCCACTCCAGGATCTTCATCTGCTGCTGCTGCTCCAGGACTTCGCTCCTCTGCTGCTGCTCCAGCCTCGACAGGTCGCCGGGGTCGCCGGGAGCGGAGCGCCGGCCTCCTTCCTCCGCCTCGCTGCCGGGCGGGTGGAGACGCTGGCTGCTGAGCCGGGAGGTGCCTGGGGGGGCGGGTTTACTAAAGGTCAGTGAGGCGAACATTGTAAAATGTAGCCAGCAAACGTATCATAACCTAAACAATGATCTTACTAAACTACAGGTAATGACATGACATCATCTATCTTCAGTTAACATTAGAATATCACAGTTCATGTAAACATGTTCATTCTAAACCACTGACTCATACTGATGACATCATCAGACAGCAGACCCTGAGGCAGCTGCGGAGCTTCATCTGTCCGTACCTGGTGCTGTGAAGAAGGCAGCAGGGAAGGTCACATCCTGCAGCTCGGCATTGTGGGAGGTGGAGTTTGAGGTGGGGCTGTGGTGCAGATCCGACCAGTCGCTGCCTGCTATTCTGTCCAAGGCGTCTCGCTGGAGGCAGATGGACACTTGGTCCTTGTTGTCCTCAGGCTGAGACAGAGACAAAAAACTGTGAGTTAAGTGATGACGCTGGTGGAGCATTTGTCATTAATGAATAATATGAGCTGCTCAATATCTAGTTCACTTTGGAGTCTTTACCCGGTTCAGGCTGCCGTTCACCTGCCCGGCTGAGTTGATCATCATCACATTGCCTGATGAGAAAAAAGGACAGACAGTGAGGGGGGGGGGCAGCAGGTAAAGAGGTCTCAGAAAAGCAGGTACAATATGTGCTTAACACCAACACACACACATTTCCATTTCAGCACAAATAACACCAGAGGAATTAGTGTCTGCACAGTCAATACCAATAAAACTGCTCAGACATTCTAAGTAATGTTGGGTGATTGCAAACAGACATGAATCTGTTCCACTGGGTCAGACTCCAATTTACTGCCAGTGAAATGGTTTTAGGTTCAGTTCTGTAATTACAATTTGGAGCAGCTAGAAATCCAGCACATTCCATCAGTTTCCACTTTGAATATTCATCTGTTTGACAAACTGAAAATAATAGAAAGTCAGATAAAGTGAGAAGGTTGACAGTCTTTCAAATGGAGGCAGCAGATAAACACCCTGTCCAAGTACCCTTGAGCAAAATGACTGAATCCCTGACAGAATTCCAGCTCTGCAGCTCTGAAGCTGATCATGATCTCACTGTTGAAAAGGGACCAAGAGATGCTGTTAAAGGGTCAGTTCACCCATTTCAATGCTGTCACTGTTGTTGGCAGCAACAGAACAACAGACAATACCCACTGTTACACTGTTATAAGTCATTAGACTATATGACTCATGCATCAGTGTAATAGCTCATGTTGAACTAGTTTGTACAGGACTGAAGGTTGTTGTCATCATGGATTCATCTGATTGTTTGTTTTGTAAATATTCAGAAATTATTGAGAAATGTCATCACAATTATCCAAAGCTAAACCTTCACATTGCTTGTTTTGAATAACCAATAATGCAAACCACAAAATATTAAAATAATGTTTACACCAAAACATCATATTGACAAACTCCTCATATGTCTAATGAGCAAAAATATGAACTTGCAGAGCAGCTGAATCTGCCAGATAATTACAGTGAAGAGAAAAGATTTCCCTCTGAGATGTGTAGATGAAGAAGTAGTAAAGTCAAGCACAAGTACCTCAAGTTCTTTACTGTACTTTAATAGGCTACAGTACTCGAGTATATGTATACTTGATTACACTGAGCAGAACCTCTGGACTGTTGTTGCAGTGACACGTTACTGATTACTCACATGTACGGTAGCTGAACAAACAGTATGACAACACAAACACTCCTGAATGTTTTGGCTCGTGTGTTTTCAGCTGTTAGCATTGAAGCTACCTTCCACTAGCTTGCGCACCGCCGCTTTGTGGCCGGCTCCGCCTGCGTGACTGGTGAGCGCCGCCTCGCCCATCGTCTGAAGTTTGATTGATTTACAACAGGCCCTGCATCGGGCGAAGTGAATGTCCTGCAAGTCCTTCACCAGCCAGTCCTTGTAAATTCCCTTCGAGAGCCAGGAGTCCTGGAACTTACATTTCCCAGGCATAGTTAGCTGTGAAGTTAGCCGGACCGCTACCTAACGGCCAGGCTACCTCTTACCTACCTGATGCGTTCACGCCCCGCTCGGAAGACGCACAACTGTATTTACTGTCGTGCATAGTGATTAAAATATTCTGTTTGTTTTTGACACACAGTTCAGTAAATGTCAATAAAGAAGAAATGAAACATTGAGCTACTTCATATGACTCCCGATGATATTTCTAAAATGCTGTAACATAACTCAAAGCATTAGAGATATAGTGCAAATCATCGCCGCTGGAGTAAAGGAAAAACAGACATTTATTCTTCTCAGAAAATAAAGGAGTTAAGAAACAGAATAAATCGTCCTCAATCATGTTTAAATCAATGGCCAGACTGATGCTTGTCAAACTTCCAGACAAGCTGAAAGGCAGCACAGCTCAGCGGCAGTCGGTCACATGTGTCACTTTGTCCAATAAAACCTCGACTAGATGTTTTTCTAACCAATCAACGCTCAGGAAGCCAGCCGAGTGGCCTGATTGGTTAAAAGGCACCACGGAAGCCAGAACAGAAACACATGGGTGTTAGACTGCGGTGTGTGGATGCAATTATATATATTTTAATGCACAGTTAAAGCGCATTTATGTTGCGTTTGAGGCTTTAAGAATGTAAAGCATGTAGTGACATTGATTTGAAACTAGAAAACAATGCTTTTCTTATTTCGTGCACAATAAATAACAAGAGAAGTGCTCGTGCTGTTAGCTTGTTTTGCTAATTGAAAGGTTAATGGTGAATGTGCTCTACTTTGAACTTTATCAGTATTTTCATATTTAAAATGCTGAATGCCGTGTTCTGACTCCACCATCATTTACAAGTTTGTGTTGTAACTTTATACTTTTCAGGCACCGTTTATAGTTTGTCTTCCATGAAAGTTACTAATCGTTAGAAGATGGAGACGGCAGCTCTGGTGGCTCCAGTCACATCTCTGGAGTTCCTTCAGGATTCATTTCTGCTGACAGGTAGGCAGCAGTGTTGGGAATCAGTGAAGAAGTGAGGTTGAGCTTTAAATGTGGTTTGTCATATGTTTAAGTTTTGTGATTGGGAGTATGTCACTGCTCTTCTCCCTCATTTTGAAATGTGAACGATGTAAAGGGTCAAACAACACATACTTTTCCTGGCAGGTGAGGGTCCAGTCTTAACGGTGTACAGTCTCCAACCTCGGCCTAAAGCCCGTGCTTCACTGAACGTGCTCCAACACTACAGAATCCATGGGATAAGACCTAGAAGTCTGGCAGCTGTCCCAGCACAGGGCTGCTCCACAGGAACCTCTGGGCAGAAGAGAGATGGTTCGTATGAGCAGATGTCTGTTTCTTTACTTCTGTTGGGATATTTAAAAACTGACCTGAGAGTTAGGACTCACTCACAGCCCAGGTTATTTGCTGTTTTTGTATTTATCGTCACTTCTCGTCTTATCAATCTCCAGAACTGAGCTCCAGCTTGGAGCCAAACTTCTATGACCTGGCAGTGTTTGGAGGCAAAGCTGTGAGGATGGTCAGGCTCCATGTGAATCTCCAGCAGGGGGAGCATCTGCGCTTGGAGACTCTGGGCCCCCTCATGGAGCTGCAGGACTGGTCCCTGGACGTCCGCTGGCTCCTTGGAGACAAACACTCGCTGCTGTGTGTGGCTTTAGCCCACAATAGTGCTCTCCTCCTGGATGTGGTGACAGGAAGTGCCCTGGTTCAGCGCTCTTGTCTGGAGGGGTGTCTGCTGTACTCTGCCCTAATCCTGGTACATGAATCCTGGGCAGACACCGTTTTAGTCGGAGGGACTGTTTTCAACCAGCTGGTTCTCTGGAAACCTGGAGGAGACAAACCCAGCAGTGGTGAGAACAAAGCTCCAGTTGAGAGGCGGCTGCTGGGTCACAGCGGGGTCATCTTCAGCATCTCGTACCTCCAGGAGAAAGGATGGCTGGCCTCAGCCTCTGATGACCGCAGTGTCAGGGTGTGGGGTGTNGGAGAAAGGATGGCTGGCCTCAGCCTCTGATGACCGCAGTGTCAGGGTGTGGGGTGTTGGAGCTTTAGGCGGCCCTGGAGGGAGTTGTGGGGACTTGAACTCAGCTTGTTTAAGGGTCCTGTATGGACACCAGGCGAGGGTGTTCTCGGTGCATCTCTCCCCAGGTAAAGTGTTCAGCGCTGGAGAAGACGGGGCCTGTTTGGTTTGGGACTGGGCTGGAGGGGGCAAGGTGATTCATACGTTGAAGGGACACCGAGCAGGGGGGGTTCGTGCACTCGCAGTCAGTGAAGCAACAGGAGGTGAAGAGAGGTGGGTGGCTACAGGGGGGGCGGACGGAGGGGTGAGGTTGTGGAGGGTGGAAGGGAGCGAGGAGAGGATGGAGGAAGCAGTGACAGAGAAACTAAGTGACCTGAAGTTTTCAGGTCAAGGTTTGCCTAAAGTGGTTCGCTTAGTGGGGGGAGAGGATGAAGATGCAAGTTGGAGTCAGAGTAAGATTGTGGTTTGCACTGACCAAGGAGCAGTTTACCAGTACAGCAGCGGGCAGTGGGACATGGTCTGGGGCGGGACTCCTGAGTTTCAGTCTTATTGTGTGATGGAAACAAAAACTCTCTGTGTAAAAGACTCAACAGTAAAAGTTGATTTGTGTGCTGTGGGAAACCTCAGCGGCTCCATACAGGTCTTCTCCATCTCTCAGCCTCAGTGTGGGATTCTGCTCACAGGTGGATCAGGAAAGATCCACAGTCTGATTTGGCAGGAGGTAAAAGAAAGCCTGTATTTGTTGGCATCAGGTTCTGAAGGTCTTGTCAGTCGCTGGCGTATAGAGGTCAAACCAGATGACAACTGCTCCGTGGCTCTTAGTGCAAAGCCTCTTCCTCCTTTCCTCCTGCCCCCCTGCGCCAAACGCTGGCTGACCGCCGCAGTGAGCTTCCACTCCAGCTCACAGGACTTACTGTGGGTGTGTGGGGACAGGAGAGGTTCCCTCCTGCTGTTTCAGGAAGGACAGCTGGAGACAAAGATGACAGGCAGGAATCAAACTGATGACGAAGGGGTCGAATCGAGCGAGCTGACTCTGCACCCACTGAGCTGCCTGTTCGGAGTGCATGGAAAACAGGGTGTAACCTCAGTGTGTGAACACCAGGGGGTGCTGTACAGCGCCGGCAGGGACGGCTGTGTGAGGGTCTTCAGAGTGAGTCCAACACCACCTGAAGAACAGAGAGCAGGGAACAGAGGAGGGCTTCAGCTGGAGGTGCTCAGAGTCCAGCGGGCCTGCAGAGGGATGGAGTGGCTGGAGACAGTTCTGATTCTTGAGCCTGAAAGTTCAGTGGAAGAGAAGGAGGAGAACCACCACAAGACAGAGAGAGACAGTCTGACACAGAGGCTGGAGGTTACAGAGGGAGAGAGAGAGAAGAAGGGAAGTGAAGCTCGGTTTGTCATTGTTGGCTTTCACGCAGTCCACTTCGTGGTGTGGGACCCGGTCAGGCAGGAGCGGCTGCTGGCCGTGCCGTGTGGGGGGGGGCATCGCTCCTGGACTCTCTGGCCGTCCCACAGAAGGGTTTGGCCTGGATATGGAGCTCTGGTCTTCATCAAGCAGGGCTCTGTTCTGGCCTCACAGCCGCCTGGAGAGGCACTGCGCCGGGCCGGGAAGGTGGGGGGGGCCGGAGGATGGGGCCTGAGAGAGGGCGTCCATGGGAGGGGGATCGGCTGTGTGTGCAGGCTGGGGAGGATCAGGGGGGGATCAAGTCCTGGAAATCACACAGAAACTGAGGGAAAGGGACCAGGGAGGGAGGGGCACTGGGAGATAGTGGTGACGGGGGGAGAGGACACCTGCTTAACCGTCCTGGCGGTTCATCCCAACTCTGGCACCGTCAAGGTTCTCTCAGTTATTACTGATCACATCTCCAGCGTCCGGACGGTGGCGGCGGTGACACATCGTGAGGGAGGGAGCGAAAGCCCGAGTCAGTCTCTCTCTGTGCTGCTCGTGTCCGCAGGCGGCCGAGCTCAGATGCAGTGTTACCAGCTGCTGATCGGGTGGGACAGGAAGAGGCTGGTTCCCTCCTGTCAGGTGATCCAGGTGGCCGGTCACCGATTGGACGAACAGTGGGAGAGGAAGCGGAACCGACACAAGACGGTGAAAATGGACCCAGAGACAAGGCAAGTGAACGGCTGTAATGTAGGAGGAGACCTTTGGTTTATTATCTGCACATATGGAAACAGCACTTTAATCCACAAATCCACAGCATCCAGTCAGCAGTTGTGTCTGTGTCTTCAGGTACATGTCTGTGGTGGTGGTGGATGAGAGGACAGACTGTGCTCTTCTGGCTGTGGCCTGCAGCGACGGAGCTCTCAGGTCGGTGTCCAACACTGAAACACTTTCCATGTGTTTGAAACCTCTTTCACACGAGTTGAAGAAAATTGAAAAATCAAAGTGTCTTCCAGTTTCCTGGCTCGCTCCTTGTGTTCTGTCTTCTCACCGGAGCTCCCGTGTTTTCCAGGTTGTTCTCAGTCAGTGAAGCTAAATGTCAAATTGACTTGTTGTGGGAGACGTTTCACCACCAGCGCTGTGTGCTCAGTGTCGCCACCTGCAGCCTGGAGGATGGAACAGGCAACAGGTGACTCAGTGTTTGAAGAGCAGAGGTCAGGAGAGTCTCACATGTGTATGTTTGTATTAATCTCTCTCTCTGTTTGTCTCTCTCTTTCTCTCTTCGTGTCTCTCTCTCTCTCTCTCCCTCTCTCTCTGTCTCTCTCTCTTTGTCTCTCTGTCTCTCTCTCCCTCTGTCTCTCTCTCTTTGTCTCTCTGTCTCTCTCTCTCTCCCTCTCTCTCTTTGTCTCTCTCTCTTTGTCTCTCTGTCTCTCTCTCTCCCTCTCTCTCTTTGTCTCTCTGTCTCTCTCTCTGTCTCTCTCTCTGGGTCTCTCTCTCTCTCTTTGTCTCTCTGTCTCTCTCTCTCTCCCTCTCTCTTTGTCTCTCTCTCTGGGTCTCTCTCTCTCTCTCTCTCTCTCTCTCTGTCTGTCTCTCTCTCCCTCTCTCTCTCTCTCTCTCTCAGGTATAAGCTGCTGTTCAGTGCTGCAACAGATGGAAAAATTGCAGTGTGGGATTTAACTGAAGATTCAGTCTCATCACCTGATGCTTCGAGTAGTGCTCCAAACCCACCAATCCCCTGCCTCGACATTCCTGCCCACCAGAGCGGCGTCAACTCATTGGCTGTTTGGGCAGAGAAACTGGGACAAGGGGGCGGCTGCATGATAACAGTTACGAGCGGGGGGGATGACGGGCAGCTGACAGTGTCCACGATTAAGGTGCAGTTCCCAGAAGATGGAATGACTGGAGGCAGCAGAGGGTTTTCTCAGATTTCCGAGCCCCTGATTTCTCTCCAACCCTCACAGCAGCTTCAGCTTCGTCTCCTCTCGCAGTCCCACCTCCCACTGGCTCATGCTGCTCCTCTCACCGCCCTGAAGCTGCTGAGTCCAACCGTCCTCGTCTCCACTTCTTCAGACCAGAGGGTTTGTCTGTGGAGAGTCAGCAGTACCGGCCTCAGCCACATCGGGGCGCTGTGCTCCCATGTTGCAGATGCTGCAGGACTTGCTGTGTGG
>JBBMOC010001152.1:0-14093 GCA_037975185.1 Centropyge bicolor | reverse complement strand
CCCCCCCAGAGTTGTCATGGAGTAGAAAAACAGCTTATGAGACTATGAGCCATGTTTTGAACCAGGCTGTAAATATGTTTTTTTTCTGTCGTAAAATCGGACATTTTAACATGGATCTTAAATGTAATTGACTCTCTTCTGCGGCCTGCTCTAGCGGTTATTCGAGGAACTGCAGCTTTTTTGCACTTCCGCATTGGCTTCATTTTTCAGCGGCGGAGGTTGCTGCTTGATTGTGGCCTTGGCAGGAAACAACAGATGAAGAAGACAAAGGCTCCGGGGTCGACTCCTGTCGCAGTGAGTCAGGAGACAGACCACGTCAGCATGGCTGTTAAGCAGTGGCGTCGTTCAAGTGACGGGAAGAGGAGCGGCGATGTTCTCCGCGGTCAGCAAGGACGGACGGAGGAAGAGCAAAGACGGGGGTCTGAGATCTTCAAGGTCGACCCACTTAGCAAACCTCAGTGAAACAAAAGATACAGCATGAATGGATTAATTTCATTTAAGAGAAAAAAAGCATTAAAAGAGCATTTTACTTAGAAATTAAATATAAAATGCGGATGTAAAGACACAAATATCCGTCAGTTCACAGTTATAAGATAAGGGCCGGGATGAATATTTCCCCTTGTAGAGTTAAACACATAGTTCACAGATGAAATATGCTTGGTGAGAGACCCATATCCAAAACATTCACTGAGGGACTGCAGGAATTTCTAAGCCCCATGTGTAGTATTATTGTTGTCTGGGCCTTAATCCAACCTGAGGCACAGTTCACGTTTGTAAAAAGGGAGGCGGGGTCGTCCAAAAATCTGAGATCACCGGACAAAAATAAGAAGAATGTGGCCCGACCGGCTCTGTTTACAGACCTGTAAACACTTCACATGAACACTAGGTGGAAAAGATCTCGGCTCTGACCTCTGACCTCGGCAGCAAGGTGACAACACGAACAACCTGCGGCCACTTTTTCCAACACAGTTGAAAGGAAATGAGGTGTTTCATTAAGGGGAACTCACTCACTGTGCGTGGTTACAACAATTTGTAATACCATTTGTTTTCTGTGGAAAAGCCTGCTTTGTTTGCCTTGACCCCACTTGCTTGTGCTTCAGCAAATCCAACCAGGCTGGGCACAACAACAATGCGAGGGCTTTGCTGCTGTGCGTTCGCTGGCAGTCACTCACGTCATCTTGCTCCCTGTTTTTCCACTCTGTCTCAATAGCGGAGGTTTATCTTGGTTCTCGGTTTTCATTCGGCCGAGTTTGGCTCACCTCCCTCCCTCCTTCCTCTGAAATCCAAAAGGAAATGAGTGTCCAATTAGGGAAAGAGGAAGATGCTTCAAGGTCCTCTTTTCGTTCTGGTGAAACATGACACGATAAGAGACGAGGGGGGAAAACACTGCGCTGTGGTCACTTTCACTTCCACCTCGGCCCGCAGAGCTCCCCGCGTTGCGCTCGCCTCCGCTGCATGAATCACTTCCTGTGATGTTTAAACACACGCCAGCAAAAAGCTTAGCACCCTCTTTTTATACCTCACTGTTTCTGGCCTGGTGAGCACTGGACACTGAATCATGAGAAACCTGAGAGGACGGCCTAGATTACCCATGAGCCTCCTTGACAGGCCGCATTGCTGTCTGTGCTGCGGCAGGTCAGACAGACGGGGAGGGGACGCAAACAACAAGCAGGAGAGACAACTGTCAAGTGCAGGTCTGAGCGCTGAGGCTGTGCTGCGAACGGCAGGTAATGACGGGGCTGCACGACTGGTTCAACCATTCATTACAGCACACAGGCCTGAGAGGAAGCATGAACTGACAACATGGAGGCGAGATGGACAGGACCAGCAGTGGGAAATAACAGATATAACAGGAAGTGGTGTTTCAAAATCAGAATCAAAAACAGGCAAAGAAACTCCAGCCAAACACTGTATGCACTTCAAATGAATGGTTCCTGCTGCTTCACATTAAAAAGCTTTCCACTAGCAGCAGGATGCTTTTATTGTGAAGGAGCTAGAAAATGTCCATCACTGAGTGAGGGGAGTTTTCCTTAGCAGTGCTATTCATCGATAAAAACAGGTGTGCACAAGAACATACGGACATATTTGGCGCTTTTTGGTAACATAGGAGATAATATATAGAAGGATCCACAGTGAGATGTTAGCTGCACATATCAGGCTCTTATTGCATTTTCAACTTAAAGGTATTTTTTTTTATCTAAAGTCTAATCTAACGCCCAAACACAACACTGATAAAGTCTTACAAATGTCATCATCTAGGTTCATACTGCCATTCAGACTGCTATGACAAATATTTCCAGACGATTTTCTTGACTATCCATCAAAGAAAACTACGAAAAGCAAAAAAAAAAAAAACACATTTAAAAAGGTTGAAATCAGTGAATTTCGGCTTCTCAAATAACAGATCAACTGATTTTCTACACTATGTGCAGATTCATTTCCTCAAACTAACTAATTATTTCACCTCAAGTTTTCAAAGCCAGACTTTCTTAAATTTGCAGCACTGGTCATTTATGAATAAATCATACTGTGGGAAGACATAGTGGGCAGACTTTAGAGCACAGAGAGGTTTTCCATCATAGACCTTTGTTCTATTATTCTTTCACTTTTCGATTAGACTGGAGCGAACAGTGTTGTGGTCCCAAATGTCCAAACTGGAGCAGAGGTGAACGTCTCTTTCTGGTCAAAATACAACTTAAGAGAAACAGTAAAATCCTTTATACTCTGAATTAATTCAATGACCAACATGTCCTGAACAACTCCAGTTTGAGGGCTACAGGAATAAAGCCAGCAGCTGAACGTGGAGCTGATAGCGATTCTCATCTTCTCTTTGTGGCCAAGTGATTATGTTATTAAGCGAAGACCTCTGGCACTGAACGCTCCGCTGAGTCCTATCATTGAAAAATGGGTGACGCGCTAAAAGAGACGGCCGGTGTTCTCCTCTGACCCTGGAGGCTAAGAGGGGAACACAAAAGGCTCTTTGGCAAAGAGGACTCCAAATAGGGTCATAAATCAAGGTCTTACCTCAACAAGCTCGGCGGCTCTGGTCACACTTACTCAGTCAAACCCTAAACAACCTCATGCACAGAAACTAACTCTCACACTGTGTTTTGAGTCTTTCTGACAGGGACCAACAGTGATGGAGCAAAAAAAAAAGATTCATGAGAATTACTACACTTCTGCATTAGTGGAGTTTGACAACTTACAGTAAATACACAATATTGTCTAATTAAAAACATGTTTTTATAAGTAGGCCATTCCAAATGAATGACGATAAACAGGCAAGTTCTGAAATCTGGCATCAAATGTTTGCTCATATTCATACTTGATGATATGAAATTATGATTATTTAAGTTATTATTTTGCAACCTTATTCTCCTTTGATGTTTCACGTTTGATAAGTTTGGCCTATTTTTTTTTTAAAGGAGTAGTGTCATTTTGGAAAATACGCTTATTTGCTGTCTACAAACCTGATTCCAAAAAAGTTATAAAACATAAATAAAAACAGAATGCTATCATTTGCAAAAAAAAAAAAAAAAAACTGACAATGGTTTTATGAAGTGTTCCTAAGCCCATGTGGAAATATGGCTTTGTTTTGATGAATGAAAAAAGGTTCAAATCACTGATAACACACTGATAAATCAGCTGTTTAATGAGCTGAATCGAGGAGAAATTCTCAGTAATTGAGCTCCAGAAACCCTTCAAAAACATCATCTCTCTGCTCGCCCAGAAACCAGATGCCTGGTCCAGCGCTGATCCCAGGTCGTGTGGTTACCATGGCAACAGCCCTGGCTCAGGCCTCCTCCCAGTCCTCCCAGTCCAATCCTGTACAGATTAGATATGAGCATCATACAGAGGAGCTGAATCCTCTGGGATTATATCACAGAAACAGAGCCAGTGTGACAAACTCACAGCTCCATAAGCTCTCGACTCAGATTCCAGACTCGAGCCGACCCTCCAAACAACTCAGAGGATGTTTTTAAAACCCCGCGTGTCGCCTGCAGACCAAATGTCTGTTTTCTGTCAACTGGGGAAAAAAAGAAAAAATTGGCGTCTGGGACCAAAGAGAAGAGACAGAGAAGGGAAGGGGAAGAAAAATAAAAAAGGAAAGTGGTGTCAAATTCCACCGCTGGTCATGCGAAATCCAGCTGGATGATGTCAGAGATGTTTAAATACTGTATAATGCAGTAATAGGGCTTCATGGCCAACAGCTACTTCTGATTAGGATGTTAACATTTAGACACATCACATTCATGATGACATTTAAAAGAGCGAAGCTGTGCAGAGACAACTGTAGCCACCAGACTGCTTCCTACACAGAAAAGCCCTGAGGGAAGATATGAGCCTGTACAAGTGTGTGTGTCAGTGTGTGTGTGTGTGTGTGTGTATGTGTGTTTGAGGGGATATCAATGATGTGGATTAGGTACACTCCATTTAGTCCCAAGAATGCAGCCATCAGACCAAACGCATCTCCCACAAGGATGAGCCTCAGGGCACGTTTCAAACACACACACACACACACACACACACACACACACACACACACACACACACACACACACACACACACACACCTGAAATGTGTCCCAGAAACAGGGCATTGTCATCATCATGATCGTCATCATCATCATCAAGCAAAGGCAGTGTATGAGACATGAGATCATACACACACACACACACACACACACACACACACACACAGCTCCGTTCTGTGAGTTTTAACACACATGACCACGCAGAGATAAATAATACAATAGACATGTGTGTGAATCCGCTCCGGCTACAGGAAAGACGATAACGTCCTCATCAATAAATCAAGTACATGGGATCGGGTAATAGAGAGGAAGTCTGCTTCACCACGAGGGCCCTCTCAGGGAGTTGGCACACTTTGTTCATGTGGAACAAGCAGCATAAAGAAGTTAAAGACAAGATGGAGAAAATTGACAGTCAGCAAAGGTGATCAGAAATATTTGCTGGCAGACCGGTGTAGACGCATTTACTGTGCCAGTCGAGAGCCGAGTGGCAAAAAGAGACAGAGCTCTCTCCACTTCCTTTAGAGAACGACCGCAAACTCTCACCATGTTCAAAACACACACACTCAAAAACAAAGATAAATACAACCACAGGCTTCGTCATAATGTGCTGCAGCAACAACCAGTGATGAAAATGTGATGAAACCTCACATCAACAACAGACGTGTGCGAGCAAGAGACGCAGCCATCGGGTCCGGTTTGTTCTTCAGGCTTTATTTTACAGCTCCAAACAGGAAGTACTGGGAAGAATAAAAGTCTTCAACTGTGTAACCATCCATCCGTCGTCCGTGTCATTAATCCTGCTCAGGATCAGAGCCTATCCCAGCATGCACTGGGTGAGAGACAGACAAAAGCATACACAGTTTTCCAATTCATCTTCCCTGAAAACACGACCTCGATGATTTGAGAGTAATCTTCTAAAGTCAGAGTTAAATGGCAGTTAGAGCGGCGCCGGCATCAGTGATGCGACGCATTTCCAGGTGAAAGAGAGGGATTTGATCGATTTGTTAAGGGATTTGATTGGATCACTAACCCACACCCCGTCAGCCGCTGGATCAGGAGACGGAGCACGAGGGAGGAATTAATAAATTAGACCTGAGCTACGCTGATGTCTAAACAAACCTGGAAGCCCATGACATCTCGAGTCACCTCTACATGCAGTTAACGGCCAAGTGTGGTTTAATATGAAGAGCACGTTCGCTGTTGGATTGGATTTACATATGCAGACGGACCTGAGCGAAGGAGCTCCAGGGGAAAAAAGAGACTAATTTTCATGTATACATACATACAAAATATTATTTCTTGGCCAATACTAAATGATAACACAACACATCTGACATCGTGTGACAGCCTGAGTCCTGATAAGATAAGATAAGATAAGCCTTTATTCGTCCCACAGTGGGGAAATTCACATGTTAAATATAGTATAAATATATATGCAGTTAAATATTAAGAACAAATAACAGTCTAAAAAAAGGAGATATACACAAGTTCGCATTACTTATTTACACTTTTGAGTATGGATATGAAATATAAAATCTGAAATATAAAAATATATGACCAGTATAAAATATATGACCAGTAAAAATACACAATGGGCCTAAACTGAGGTAAGAAATGACAGCCTAGATACTGAATATTAAATATTAAGTACTAAATACAGAATATTGCACATTGACTTGGTCAAGTATTGCACAGTGGGTGGAGTTACATAAAGAACAAGTATTGCACAAGTGTAATGAGTGTACTGAAAAACAGTATATGGTCCATGGTCTATTGGGAGCAGTGCTGGTTGTACAGTCTAAAAGCTGCAGGAAGAAAAGACCTGCGATTATATACCTCAGAGTTAGTCTAAGGTAAAAAGTATTGAAACAGACACCTGTATCAAAGATTTAACCGATGCCCCATTTAGATCTGTATCTTTGTTCGTCTATATATATAAAAAATATATGACCAGTAAAAATACACAATGGGCCTAAACTGAGGTAAGAAATGACAGCCTAGATACTGAATGTTAAATATTAAGTACTAAATACAGAATATTGCACATTGACTTGGTCAAGTATTGCACAGTGAGTGGAGTTACATAAAGATGAGACTGCAAATATAAAACAAAGGCCTAACACACACACACACACAAATCAACACACACACTCGGCTGCACATGATAACATGCTCTATATCTGAAATAAAAATGAATCACGTTTTGTACATATTTTCAAATCTGTATCTATCATGTGTATCTGTTATATTAAGATTGCCAGTTTAGATAAATCTTGTTCTGTCGTCATCCCTTCCTTCAATGACTATTTTGACATTTCATTGACGTTCAACTTTTTCCCCTCCTTGTCAATCACTCATATATTCTATCAAACCTACACTGGGTTGCCAGTTTATTAGAAACACATATGGGGGTCGGGTTGGAAACAGAAAGACTTCTCTGAGTCAGCAGCACCACATCCTTCAGAATGATCACACAGTTGAACAAACACCTCTGAAACAACAAGCAGTGAACATCATGGTCTTTATATGAATGCAGGGTTTATTACAGGACTGAGTGTATTTTACTGTCTATTATTTAACGTCATCACTTTCTTTCATGTTTCTGGTAAAATGCTCCATTTCTTTACCGTATCGTATTAATTTTGCTGGTGGAACGACCCAGTTTCCTCACACGCGTCATTAAAATTTCATCTCACTCGTATATACCCGACACATGTCCAACACATTGGCGGCAAAAACCAAATCACTGCGCAGAACTGGCAACGCACAAACATCCTGAAAACAAAAGGCACATCTAATCACGCACACACACAGTCCACAAGGCGATCGAGACATGGAGCACAGACGTCGTCTCTCCCCTCCCCCTCCCACCCTCCCTCCAGCCACCAAATCCACTTAGAGGCCAGCGTGCGACTGGCTGATTGTTTTCTCTCTGGCGGCAGCTGCTCTCCTCCCTCCTCTGTCTCGACCACCTAATCAACTGTCAGTCAGGCGGGGATGGACTGAGGAGGTGGGAGATTTGAATTTCCTCCAGCGATCAACACGAGGCGCAAATCTTTCACGCCTTTACACACAAGAGTAAGGAACTGAAATGAGGATCCAATAGATTTTCACGTAAATCAAAATGTCTGTTCCTTTGTGTGCGAGACGCAGCAGAGAGCGTTCGACAACAAAGACGACAATGGGACAATAAAAACGAAAGCAGAAAGCAAAAATGTGAAAATGAGCATTTCCATTGTCTTGGTTTTGCTTGTCTGACCTTGTGTTTTCTCTGAAGACCAAAGTTGGGAAACCTCATGTGAACACAGGAAGTGACACGTGTGGTTTAGTATGAGTCTCCTTATACTCCACCAAAAACACAGATTCATTCCCAGGCTTCATATGCAGCAATGAGATTGTTTAACAAAAGCAATCACACACTCTTCACACACATTCAAAACATATTTAAACCAGCAGTTAAAGATCAAATTGATGAAGTCAATAATCAATCAGCATCTCTGTTTGCAGCTTTTCCAATGAGACCATTTGCTTCTTTCCTCTGTTTTATATTGTTGTAAATTGAATATTTTTGGGTTCAGACTCTTGGTTGAGCAAAACAACATATTTAAGAACGTCAGCAGAGCTTTCTAGGAATTGTGACACTCATTTGGATGGACATTTTATAGACATGTCATTCATCAAATAATCCAAAAAATAGAGCAGATATATTGATAATGAAACAATTATTTGGAGCAATAAATACTTATATTTGTACATTTTTGAGGTGTTCGTTTATTTATGATTATTTGTTAACACTAAGAATATTACAATGATAGTCGTTCTCAATGTTGTTGTACAATATATTGCATGTCCTTTCTGTCACAGCATCAAACACAACAGAGATTATTAATAAATATGAAATAATTTCACTGATATGATATTAACACCAACTGGGAAGCAAAGTCTGATCTCTGAGGAGGCGTGAAAGTGGACATAAGTTATTAGTGTGTGTGTGTGTGTGTGTGTGTGTGTGTGTGTGTGTGTGTTTGTAGAGCGTGTCGTGACTCAGAGACCCTTCATTCACACCCATGTAGCCACAGCGGGCCAGCTTTCACACCCTCCTCTGACTAAATTAAAGCCCACTGTGCTCACCTTGACCCGAGATTTTTAACACTCTCTCACTCACACACTCACACACACACTGTCTTTTCACTGTCACCAATACATCTTCACCCCTGTTTACACACACACACACACACACACTCTGGTGAGACCTTTCAGCGCCGTGACAACAGCCAACCACATCCCGGCCACTCGGAAGCCACGAGCCAATTGCCCGCCTCCCTTCGCCCGTCACCGTCCAATCAGAGCCCTCCATGCGTGGCTCGTTTTACATGAGCAGCTTCCATCATTGTTCCAGATGAGAGTGTGGAGCTGCTGCTGCTGCTGCCGCCGCTGCTGCTTCCCTCGCCTTATTATTCCAAAGAGCTTCTGCCGCCTCAGAGCGAACGCAGAGCTTTTCATTAACACAACAGCTGCAACTCCCTGATGGAAACCAGCGTACAGCACATTTCAGCAGATTTTATTAACTGTAGCTCCTTATTCATCATCTGCTGTCGGTGCACTGAACATCCTGAACTGCTCCTTTAACCTGTTTGTTATCAGTTTTTTTATTGTCCCAGGTTGTGTCTGTCTATGTCTTGTACTTCTTTGTTTCTTTCTTGTCATCAAACATGTGAGTCGGGCTCAGCGATCTCGACTAAGGATCCTGATAAAATTTACGTCAATAACAATGATACGATATGATGACGATATGGGAAGGTCTAACAAACAGCCAGTCAGTCTGCTGCCTTTCTGTGTCGCTGCCTGTTTGCAGAGCAGAGCCACAGCAGAGGGAATGAAACAAGCTTCAGGATATATTTTACTGGAGTCAACAACAGCGATATTCATCATCCATAAGTGCAAAAAAAGGGAGACAGCAAGAGGGAAATCTTCAGTCACCAGTTCTAAAGCTTCTGAATATGCTCTAGTTCTTATATTGTTTACATTTCACTTTGTTGAACATCTTCTTTAATTGTTGTAATTTTTCAAGACCATTCTATGTCACCTCAATACTTCATTCATGGGTCTGATTATGTGGCTTATAATTGAGCAGTTAACAACCCGCCTCTTCCATTCATAGAGGTAAACTACAGTGTGAACAGAGACAGGTGATAACCAGCTTTATGAGACCGGTTAGTGAGGATGACCAGAGTTAATTTAAAAACCCAAAGAGAGACAGAGACCTCAGGACAACAACTTGATATGGAGGTTTGCTACGAGCCAAGTCCTGCAAACTTTGCTCTCGCCCCAGACAAACTCTGAAATAACGAACTTCAATATAACATCTGACATACTGTTAACAGAAATAGAGATAATGTCTTGGTGCTCATGTCTAACCTGCATCTTATTAATCTGTCTTCTGTTTGCCTTTTGCCTCTGTGGAAAGTGTATAAACACATACATGTTCCTTTTGTTGTCACTATGTTTATTACAATGAACGCCACCTCCACCTGACCGACTGTAATTAAACACAGAAAAGTACAAGCTTGAACACTGTATCTGTGGATGACAGGGCAAATTTCCCTCTTTCATATATACGTATTTGAGACAGTATTTCAAGTATGATCCAAAAATTCCAATTTAAACTCTTTCTCCACTAATAATGCATCTGTCAGTATATTCATCTCTCTATATGTTGTCAACAAAGCCAGCTGCCATTTACAGATCAATAAAAAGAGAAAAACAACATTGACATAAATAAAGATGATGCATGTCTTCAGGAAAATGTGTGAAAATTATAAAGAAGCAACACACATGAAGAGACTAATAATTTATTTCTTATATTAGGTTTTACTGAGTCTGTTAATAAGAGAAATATAAGGAGACTCTTTCTTACCTGCTGCTGCTTCAGAGTTAATAAATACAGTAAAAATCTCCTCATCAGTGATGCTTGTTACCAACTAGCTGCTCATTTGAGATCGAGCGAGTGAATCTGGCTCCTAGCAACTGTTAGAGGTCCGTATATAGCCAGTGAATGAATGAATGAATGAATGAATGAATAATTGAATGAATGATGTGGAGTACAGAAAGAAGGAGCCAGGCATTGAATCCCTGTAGAAAACGTGTGTGTGTGTGTGTGTGTGTGTGTGTGTGTGTGTGTGAGGGCCGACGTTACCTTGTGATTCCTTCATTAACATACGTATAATGAGCACGGAAACAGAAGAAAGGAGGCAGGATAAGACAGACCATGTTGAAAACACAGCTGCTGGAGCTCTTTATTGTTATGACGAGTGTTTATGGACCCAAACAAGACGCAAATCAGCCACCGAGGATCCTAATAGAGAATAAAGGAGCACGCAGACTGTTGCTAAGCTGCTTCAGGGCGACGACTAATGATGTTTTATTGTTATCCAAATTACTCAATTAATTTAGTCCAGAAAATGTCAGAAAACAAACAACTTCAATTTACAGTCATATAGCTTGATAAATATCATAATGATAAACTGATTATCAAGTTTTTGGCAGTTAATTTCCTGTCGATCGACTAATTGATTTATCTGGTAATCATTTCAGATCTAAATTGATTTATTAGCATGAAATGATAAGGACGAGACAGAAAACCATAAAGTGATGAAAACATGAATTCTGTATGTCTTTAATGTTGAGTGTTTATGAAGCCCAACAAGAAATCAGAACAATTGCTACTTTAGGGCTGTTTTATTTTTTATTATAAATGAATAAGAAGAAGAATGAACTGGTTGCTCAGTCTATAAAATCTCAGAAGATAGTAAATCGCAATTACTCACAGCCAAACATCGAGTCTTCAATACGACTGGTTTAGACTCAAAGCCAGTCCCAAAACCAAAATTCAATTTATGACAACATAAAACAGAAAAATACAGCAGATCCTTCCATTTGGTAAAAGCTTTATTAACGAATAATGATCAATAAAACAGGAAGGAAAAGCCAGTGAACCATAAAGTAATGAAAACATGTCATCTGCGGGTCTTTATGACGAGTGTCTACGAAGCCCAGCGAGACAGAAATCATCAGCTAATGATGATCCTAAAGAAAGACGCCAACTGTTTGATGTGCCACATGACGCCATATTAAACTGCATAATCACATGTTCATGGCTCCTCTGTCACTTCCTACACATCTAACTGACAATGTGATAATAGTGGGGTTGTTTACATTTTATGCAAATGAGATGAGCCGCCACTCGCATCCACGCAACTATCACCAAGTTCACAGTCCTTCCTGAAGGACAGAATCTCTGAACCACAATCAAAAGAGAAAATCCTTAATAAGACAGAGAAGCAGGAGAGGAGACGTCTGCAAAGTCCGAACCTTCATCATGTGATTCTGAGCCTGGCTCCTACCTGCTATATTCGTATTGTGGCGTCCCAGTTTTTGAGCTGTGCACCAAAGTAGGACGGAGCGCAGGACGGAGCAACTTTCAGACAACCTTGGCAGAGTGACGAAGCTTTTCGGGCCAAAAAGAGACGAGCAAGAAAAGGGAGAAGGAAGACGAACAAAGATACAGATCCAAATGGGGCATCGGTTAAATCTTTGATACAGGTGTCAGTATCAATACTTTTTACCTTAGACTGACTCTGAGGTATATATCGCAGGTCTTTTCTTCCTGCAGCTGTTAGACTGTATAACCAGCACTGCTCCCAATAGACCATGGACCATATACTGTTTTTCAGTACACTCATTACACTTGTGCAATACTTGTTCTTTATGTAACTCCACCCACTGTGCAATACTTGACCAAGTCAATGTGCAATATTCTGTATTTAGTACTTAATATTTAATATTCTGTATCTAGGCTGTCATTTCTTACCTCAGTTTAGGCCCATTGTGTATTTTTACTGGTCATATATTTTATACTGGTCATATATTTTTATATTTCAGATTTTATATTTCATATCCATACTCAAAAGTGTAAATAAGTAATGCAAACTTGTGTATATCTCCTTTTTTTAGACTGTTATTTGTTCTTAATATTTAACTGCATATATATTTATACTATATTTAACATGTGAATTTCCCCACTGTGGGACGAATAAAGGCTTATCTTATCTTATCTTATCAGGACTCAGGCTGTCACACGATGTCAGATGTGTTGTGTTATCATTTAGTATTGGCCAAGAAATAATATTTTGTATGTATGTATACATGAAAATTAGTCTCTTTTTTCCCCTGGAGCTCCTTCGCTCAGGTCCGTCTGCATATGTAAATCCAATCCAACAGCGAACGTGCTCTTCATATTAAACCACACTTGGCCGTTAACTGCATGTAGAGGTGACTCGAGATGTCATGGGCTTCCAGGTTTGTTTAGACATCAGCGTAGCTCAGGTCTAATTTATTAATTCCTCCCTCGTGCTCCGTCTCCTGATCCAGCGGCTGACGGGGTGTGGGTTAGTGATCCAATCAAATCCCTTAACAAATCGATCAAATCCCTCTCTTTCACCTGGAAATGCGTCGCATCACTGATGCCGGCGCCGCTCTAACTGCCATTTAACTCTGACTTTAGAAGATTACTCTCAAATCATCGAGGTCGTGTTTTCAGGGAAGATGAATTGGAAAACTGTGTATGCTTTTGTCTGTCTCTCACCCAGTGCATGCTGGGATAGGCTCTGATCCTGAGCAGGATTAATGACACGGACGACGGATGGATGGTTACACAGTTGAAGACTTTTATTCTTCCCAGTACTTCCTGTTTGGAGCTGTAAAATAAAGCCTGAAGAACAAACCGGACCCGATGGCTGCGTCTCTTGCTCGCACACGTCTGTTGTTGATGTGAGGTTTCATCACATTTTCATCACTGGTTGTTGCTGCAGCACATTATGACGAAGCCTGTGGTTGTATTTATCTTTGTTTTTGAGTGTGTGTGTTTTGAACATGGTGAGAGTTTGCGGTCGTTCTCTAAAGGAAGTGGAGAGAGCTCTGTCTCTTTTTGCCACTCGGCTCTCGACTGGCACAGTAAATGCGTCTACACCGGTCTGCCAGCAAATATTTCTGATCACCTTTGCTGACTGTCAATTTTCTCCATCTTGTCTTTAACTTCTTTATGCTGCTTGTTCCACATGAACAAAGTGTGCCAACTCCCTGAGAGGGCCCTCGTGGTGAAGCAGACTTCCTCTCTATTACCCGATCCCATGTACTTGATTTATTGATGAGGACGTTATCGTCTTTCCTGTAGCCGGAGCGGATTCACACACATGTCTATTGTATTATTTATCTCTGCGTGGTCATGTGTGTTAAAACTCACAGAACGGAGCTGTGTGTGTGTGTGTGTGTGTGTGTGTGTGTGTGTGTGTATGATCTCATGTCTCATACACTGCCTTTGCTTGATGATGATGATGACGATCATGATGATGACAATGCCCTGTTTCTGGGACACATTTCAGGTGTGTGTGTGTGTGTGTGTGTGTGTGTGTGTGTGTGTGTGTGTGTGTGTGTGTGTGNGTGTGTGTGTGTGTGTGTGTGTGTGTGTGTGTGTGTGTGTGTGTGTGTGTGTGTGTGTGT
>JBBMOC010001151.1:0-11876 GCA_037975185.1 Centropyge bicolor | reverse complement strand
ACACACACACACACACACACACACACACACACACACACACACACACCACACCAACACACACCAGCTGTATTATCTTTACTACCTTGACTTATTTTTTTTTAGTTTAGAAGGATTATTTCTGCTGCCACTCCTGCTATATACAGCCAGTTCAAACAAAAAGCATCAATGTAAGAGGAATAATACAGAAGTAAATATGTACCAAGGTTCTCCTCTCGCTCAGTCAGTCGTCATGACCCTCATTCATGTTTCAAAAACAGTGTCAAATACAGATATAGTAGAAAGAATGGGCATTTTGACTTGTTTCTGACTTTCTATAGCTAAACGATAACGTGATTATAAAAAAAAATACTAATTCACATTTATTAATATGAAAGCTGCAGCCCTAAGAAATGACTCACAAAGAGCACAAAAAAGTCCAGTAATATTGTCACAGTGTCATCCTCTGTTGTCCCTTCCAACACAAACACTCAAACACACAGAGGCAGCAGAGATGGCAGTTTGTCTGCACGAAAGGCTTTAAGTAGTGTTTACCTGTGTGGGAAATGGGAAACCACAGCAAATAAATACATCTATGCCGAGTTGTCTCTGTGTCAAAGACAAGTGTGTTGTTTGCCAAAAGGTAATTCCATGTATGTGTGAAACATTTGTTTATTTTCTTGCTTCTGTCTCTAAAGCACCGTGCGCATTTTGCTATATAGAGCAGTGATATTTACATTTAAACACATCTATTTCTTTTTGACTCCCTATGTGTGGTTACAGTCTGTTTTTATGCAGGATTTGACTGAGTGTATCCACAATATCTTACATCAACTAAACCAGCATTTTATACCTTCAAGTTGTTTGTCCCTCCCAACCTAACTTTCATCAGCCACAGCAGCTCCATGCAGTGCGACGCTTTCATTTAAGGGGACTGATTTCTGTGCTGACCATTAGAAAGCACAGAGGCTTACAGACGATTATCCCCTCTCTGTGTGATAAGGGGGTTTGAAGCTGCGGATTTAGACGTGGAAGCTGTGGAGCACAGGTGGAATGTGGGTCAGAACAGCTGCGTCTGTGACGGTTACAGCTGCTGGGTGCTCGGCTTAGCAGGCACGCATGTCAATTCACAGATAATTCACACCTATTAGTAGCAGCAGTCTTGGTAGTAATAGAACTAGTGGTCCAAATGATAGTAATTGTAGTAATAGCAGAAGGACATTTTTGAGCAATGGCAGCAGTAGTAACTAGAGTGCAGACTAAGATTTTATATTTGAGCCAAAGTGGCTTGACTGATATGTGAAAGTTATTCATTCCAAATCTAATGGACCCTCCATATTCACCCAGGTGTGCTCAGGTGGTCTGAGGAGAGTTTAGGAACTGTCCATCAAACACACCCTGTACACACCCACACAGCCCTGAGAAGAGCTTTAAGCAGCTCAATAACTGAATGTACAATGAGTACACAATGAGAATGACATTCTGTAGTAACAGATGAATGGTCTCCTCTTCACTGTTAAAATATTCAGGTATAAAGTTATAACCTTTAGTATTTTGTTTTCTAGTTAGGGCTGCAATTTATAGTTATCATATTTATATTATTTATTATTTTCTATTGATTATTTTTTGATTCTCGTATAGGTGCACTGAATTGTGCATTGCTGTGTTTTAGTAATTCTAAATTCAACATTTCATTTTCAAGAACAAGGAAGACTTAGTTTTGTTTTTTCCCTTTTTTATATTTTAACAGTGCTTCATGACTATGAGCTTCCTCATATTTGTACACTGTTTGAATTAATCTATTTACCTAACTTCCAGCTCTAGTAGTTAAGGCAGTACTTGTAGTGGATGCAGTACTTGCAGGTAGTGATTTTTTTTTTTTTTTAAGGAATAGTTTACATTTTGGAAAGTAAGCTAATTTTACTCTCCATCTGAGAGTGAGGTGAGAAGAGACAGGTGCAGAGCGTTAGCAAATTATTGTTGAGGACAAGAGATTGATAACATAAATGACAATATGGCAATATGGGACAGCTCCAACTCTAACTATGGATACATGTTCTGAACATGAGCAAGTTTCTATGCATCGAAAGAAGACATTCAAGGATCTGAGAATTTTGTACTGGCCCGTTATTGTGAAAGAAAACAAATTGACGCTCTCATGAATCTGTCGAGATTAAAAACAAAACAAGATTCAATACATTTATTAGTGAGCTTCTTGAAGCCTGGCTAGCCGCTTCCCCCTGCTTATAGTCTTTCTGACAAGATAAACTAAACACGTTCCAACTTTGGCTCTGACGTGAGCAATAGGGATCGGCGCCGATATTCGGCATTTTGACACATATCGTCCTTTTTTTTTAATCCGACGGCCGATAAGAGATCAATTTAAAATTGGGTTATTTTGGCTCTGATGCGGCCGCGTCTCCCTGTCCGCAGTCACTAGTCTGTCTCTAGCATTGTCCCACCCACAGCACCATCTGATTGGTTACAAACAGAGCCATGGCACAGGTAACAGCCAATCACTACTATCGAGTACCAATTTACGTAAAATAAAACGGTACCATGTTTCGGCACCTAAACGCATCATGGTGACTGTGAGGGAGTGGCAGATTTGGCGATTTTCCATGCTGGAATTGAACACAGCATTGCATGCACAGGCGCGTAATGACGTCAGAAGCCGCGGCTTCCGTCAACAAAGCAAGCATGGCTGATAGCGGCCGAAGGTACGGCTCCACTTTTCAAAATGCGATGCAGATTACACTCGCTCAGTATTTGTGACGCGAAGTGCGAGGCCAGTGGCAGGAATACTTTTAATCTGACGAAGCACCTGGTTAAGCACAAGCTCTTTCTCAAGGCTGAAGAGTGCACGATTTTTGACAGCTTCAGATCGACAGCTACAGCTCCTGCATTCAGCATCGTTAGCGACTCTACTATACCTTTATTTATTTTTACTCCATCCTCTTTTGTTCATTTGTTCTCTTTTAATAAGAGATGCTGCTGAACCTGGAAGCTGTTTAATAAACATATGCTTAAAGGCATAGAAACAAAGTTAGGTGCTGGAGTTCTTATTATTCAAAATTTTGAAACCAATATTTTCACTTTTACTGCAAATGAATATCGGCTCCAAATATCGGTTATCGGCCTCCTTGACTACTAAAAATCGGTATCGGTATCGGCCCTGAAAAAACCATATCGGTCGATCTCTAATGAGCAACAGTAGCAACTCCAGCAGCATCCGAACAGATCCCCCCGCAGCTACTGGAAAACACAGAATGATAACAGATGAATACACAGAGGAGGATCATTAGTTATCGAGCAGCTAATAGAGTCTGACAAGAAAACGCAAAGCAACATTAATCATTGATATGAACCCAAACATTGTTGGCTTTAACACCACAACAGCTGATGAATATCTTCAGCCAGTAGCCCAGAAGTACAAGCTAATGAAACAGTAAATAACGATGTGAGGCTGTGGAAAACTCTGGTCAGCAGTCCTGAAGCCCAGCTGTGCTTGAGTCACACTAAAGTGGCTGCAGCCACCATATGTTTAGGGAGAAGGTTTGTTACATAAGCACCCAGCAGGGGGTTGTTTTTGTGGCTGAGATAGTGTGTGTGTGTGTGTGTGTGTGTGTGTGTGTGTGTGTGTGTGTGTGTGAGTGTGTGAGTGAGACTGTGTGTGTGTGTGTGTGACTCTGTGTGTGTGTGTGAGTGTGTGACTCTGTGTGTGAGTGTGTGACTCTGTGTGTGTGTGTGTGTGTGTGTGTGACTCTGTGTGTGTGTGTGTGTGTGTGTGTGTGTGTGAGTGTGTGACTGTGTGTGTGTGTGTGTGTGACTGTGTGTGTGTGTGTGACTCTGTGTGTGTGTGTGACTGTGGTCTTTAGGGACACAAGACAAATGTCTAAGTGTCTTCATTTTCTCATGTGTCTGAATGATGAAGTGCCTCTGTTAATATGATGTATCCATCTGGGATCACTTGTTCAACTTGAAGAGACAAGTCCTTCCAAGTTTGTTTGTGTATGAGTGTGACTTTCTTTCCACCTCTTGTTTGAGTGTTTGCCAAGCATAAAAGAGTGTTGTTGTGGCAGAGATTTTTCTGCCTTTAGATGTTTGTGCATAATGCATCTGTTGTTGTGTACACTTACGTATGTATTGTATATGTGTGTGTGTGTGTTAATCAGCACATCATAATGGCTCCTAACCTCTAACCCCTGGTCACAGGCCTGCAGAGGGGCAGGGAGGGGCAGCCGGGACACTTCACCCTGGTGTGCCGAAACTCAGCCGGGGAGCAGATGGCCCACGGTGGAGAGCATGTCCTGGTCAGCATCATTCACAAGGAGAGGAAGAGCTGGTGAGTGTCAGAGAGTCTGACTCCACTGGTCAACATTTTACAACCTGTCTGACTGAGCAAGTAAGAGGCAACAGACAGGGTAGATGATAAAACTACAGCTGAGGCACTGACGCCTCTGTTTTCCTGCGGGCTCATGGTGAAGTGACATTTTGATTTCACTCTCCCTGTAAGACAAGTGTCATGAACATTCCAGCAGCAGGCTGCAGTTTCGGTGTCAGGAGTGATCCACGTGTCCGCCGTCTGCCACCCGGCTGCTCAGAGCAGGTCAACAGAGCATCCTGCACCTGTGTCACTGTGGTGGGAGGAGCAGAGCCCCCGGAGACCTCTCCAGAACCACACAAACAACTGTTCATCATGTTTCGCTCCACTGTTTCAAACATTCATTAACCCAAAAAAGTGTTTTAGTTCCTTAATGTCAGAACAACTCATATGATTAATATCTGATTCTTCCCATCATCCCTTCTCCACATGCACCTGTGAATGCCTGCCTTTCTACTGTATTAGCTCTTACCCATGGGCAGTATGGGTGTTCTTCTGTGGTCTGTAACTTGAGTGACGTGCATTATCAAACTTGGCACTCACACCAGATCTCCTCTGGTTACCTTCATACAATCTAGTGCCACCAGCAACAGGCTGCAGCTGAACAACCACACCAACCTCCTCCTGTCCTCTGAGACACATCAGACCTGTGGGTTCCTCTTCAGCGTCAACACAGCCTCCTATTTAATTCAACAGTGTTGATGCACGAGCTACGTGTGTCTTGTCGACACCATGATGTGGTGAAGCAGAATCACAATCAATCAAACAGCTGTGTTCATTAAACTTCAGATCTTGAGTTGTTGTGTAGAGATGAAGAGGTTATCAGGATTAAAAACAAAACAAGATTCAATACATTTATTAGTGAGCTTCTTGAAGCCTGGCTAGCTGCTTCCCCTTGCTTATAGTCTTTCTGACAAGATAAACTAAACACGTTCCAACTTTTGCTCTGACATGAGCAATAGGGATCAGCGCCGATATTCGGCATTTCGACACATATCGGCCTTTTTTTTAATCCGACGGCCGATAAGAGATCAATTTAAAATTGGGTTATTTTGGCTCTGTTGCGGCCGCGTCTCTCTGTCCACAGTCACTAGTCTGTCTCTAGCATTGTCCCACCCACAGCACCATCTGATTGGCTGAGATCAAGAGGTTATCAGGAAGTTTCCAGTGAAGCTGAAAGGACTCTGTTTTGTCTGTCTGAGGATAATCTGGCTACAGAGTGGTGGACAAACCAGGCTTTATTCAGAAAGATCAGCTGCTTCAGAATTAGATGTTGCAGATGACTTGAATGTGAACAAAAGCCAACTCTGAAAGTGGAAGAATTGTTCATTGTTTATGTTTGTTGAGCGTAATGTGATACAATGATTGGAGGGAAATATGATGAGAGGAGATAAATTTGATTTGATTTCTTCTCCTGCAGCACGGTGGAGGCGGCAGTGGTGGACAACAGCGATGGATCCTACAGCGTGTCATACACACCTACAGAGCCAGGGGTCTACTCAGTGTGGGTGTGTGTCAGAGCCCAACATGTGAAGGTACAAAACCAACTCATGGAGTTTGTCAAGACACAATATAAGAATGCAGAGAATTTCTTTGTTTCAGCTGTTTTTTTCTCTTTGTGACTGCAGATGAGATTTGCATGTTAAAATAGTTGAATCTGAATTTGGACGGAGCCGTGGTGGCGCCGGCAGCTCACAGCCTTCCACCGTCATCCTGACAAATTCAATCAACATGTACAAAATTCTCCTCAGGCAAAACAAATTAAGCAGGCTGCCTGTAACATCACTGATGTTACGTTTACCTACTGGGATGCTTGATGAGACTGTTTGACACCCCTTCTGTCAGCCCGGACACGCTGACTGACAGCCGAGCTCTTTCCTGTCTCGCCCTGCAGGGTTCTCCATTTGTTCTAAATGTGAAGAGGAAGTTGAGGCACCACACTGGGACGTTTCACTGCTGCTCCTTCTGCTCCAGTGGAGGAGCCAAAGAGGCTCGCTGTGGCTGCCCAGGAACCATGCCAGGTACGCAGACCAGGTCATTAAAGTGTCAGAGGGACAGTTTTCATTCACTTTTTCACAGTGAACAAAAACAATAAAAACGGCACGCTTGGTTTTCCAGTTGGAGCCACAGTTTGGAACCATTTGGAGCCAGGGCTCTTATTGCTTTATCAGATGACACTATGATCTGTGCTCTTCCAGTGAAGTTGCTCCTGTTGCTCTTTAAGAGAAGCAGGTTTTGTTCTTGTGCTCTCTGACCTCTTTATCGTCCATGTGCAGTCATATTTAAGTTCATCTTATCTGTAATAATGCCAGAGAAAAAGTATCGCACAGCATGTTGCCACAAGACGTGTTGTGAGAATGTAAGGGCATTTTTCTCAAACTCTTCTGTCAACACCATTTCTCTCTCCATCACGTGTGAGTAATAAGTGGAAAAAGAAGGATGAATTGAATATAAATTGCAAAGTACTCAAATGCAAAGTACTAGATGATGATCTAGAGAGCTGTCAGAATGTTTAAAGCAGGGGTTTTCAAAGTGTGGGATAGCGAGCCTCCCTAAAGAGAACTCAAAAGCATGCCGCCCCCCCTTTACCCCCCCTAATTATTATTACTATTATTACTGTTATTGTTGTCACTTTGTATGTTCCACACAGGCTTAAAAAAGGTTTTAAACAATAAATGCTATACACATCTTTATTTTTGTAAACATCTTAAACATGTTTGTATGTTCTTAAACATATTTTTAAAACATTTTAATCATCTTTATCTCTGTGTGTGGATAAATATCTTTTTTTTAACACATTTTAACATCTGTATGTTTTCAGCATCTTTTTTTAACACATTTTAACATCTGTTTTTAACATATTTTAACAGAGTTTTTTAATATCTTTTTGAATACATTCAATTTAAGGCCTCTTTGAGTTTACACGGTCGCATACTGTCGTTAGCTAGCACCGCTTTGCAGATCATCATCATCAGGACCAATACATGAAAAGCCAAACTTTAAATAATCAGGGTCATACTTCCTCCATTTTCTGCTCGCCCCAGACTCTGTGCCCTCTCTCACTTTCACTTGAGATACTAAAAATCCATCCATCTTGTCTCTTGTCAGATGTTTACACTTTTTTTTCTTTTCAGGTTTATTTTTTCACTGGCCGCGCCTCCCCTGAAGCCCTCTGGCGCCCCCCAGGGGAGGCGCGCCTCACACTTTGAAAACCGCTGGTTTACAGGAAGTGTTTCCCTTTGGGTGTGATCACTCGACTGTAGAAGTAACTGTTCACATCTGCCTTTATTTTGCCACCTGAATGAGAGAACAATGTGCTCTGTGTTCCTGTGTCATCCTGTACACTGGAAGTCATGCACACTGTAGCTTTGTTAATACATGAAGTAGTTTATTACAAAACAGGAGCTGTACTTCTTTGAGAGTTTCGTATATCAATATTAAGAACTGAATTTGTTTGGGACTTACAAACCTCATCCTGACCTCATGTCTGTCTCCCTCCCCTCCTGTCCGTCTGACTGCAGGAGGATTTAAAGGCTGCGGTCACAGTCATAAAGGACACCCCGGGAAGCCCCACTGGTCCTGCTGTGGCAGCACCGTGGAGCAGTCCGAGTGTTTGCCTCAGAGCGTGTTGGCTGCAGTTTCCCCCCGCGGCCACCTGCGAACTGTGGAGCTGTAAGGTCACAGACACGAGACCTGTCGAGATGATGGTGATAAAGGACGGCAGCAAACAGAGGGTTAGCACAGCTGGAGTAAGCTCAAGGTTGTTGGTGTGAATCCGTGTTAAGGTCCAGACGAGGACAGTGAAGCTCTGAAGACACAGTGACTGAGTCAGGGCATCACCGTCACTGTGGCTCTGCTGGGCCTGGGTATGAACAGCAGGCAGCTTACAATCAGAGATGAACATGTAAGACCAACACCAACGTGTGAGCGAAAGGCTCTGAAGAGAAGTGCCTTTTTTTTCTGAGCTCGACATTCTTAGGACCAGACAAGAGAGAAGATGAAAGGCTCCAATCACAGCAGCATGTGTCTCCTCCTGCATCAGATGTGTTAAAGGCCGTGCTGAAGGACGCCTTAAAGAAGAGATTTCTCCTTCATTGTTACACTCTCCTTTCACCAGCCATCTTCTGCTCTCAAGCTTCTTCTTTTTTAATCTTAAAGCTGCTGTCGATTTCAAAGGTGCTGATATTCACTGTTTTATATCTTAAATGTAAAACTCATTAAAACTAGAAAAATGGAGACTGTTGAACTTAAATACATTTGTATCTTTTATATCCTTGAGCCAAGGAAAATATCTTTTGAAATATAGTGCCTCAAAAAAAAACCAGTCGTGATGCTGAAAGGTATGAACAGTAATTCTCATTAATCCGTCCTGATCTGTGTTCTTTGAAAGTACACAGAAGGACTGTTATCCTGAAACCCCGCTAAGTCTATAGTTAGTATTACATTACAATACATGGTGATTTTACATGGTAAAATACAGGAATCAAGTAATCAAAGTACAAATAGAAATGAATCAAATTTAACTTAATTATGATTCATACTACAGGTTATCTGTTTGTACACATACTTAGATAGTTTTTATTCTCACAGGCTGCGTCACTTATGGGTTATAAATTGCATTTTTTCCTGCCAATTGCTGTATTATTATGACTTATTATTTCCTTCGGCTCATTTAGGTCAGTCATTTTTTGTAGCCCTGGCATATTCACTAGTAAGAACTCCAAATGATGTGATAATTGTTTTTATGTGAAAGTTTTAATAATAGGTTCTTACTTTTTGAAGACATGTAGTCATTAGCAAATAAGTAAATACTATATATTTACTGATCCTACTGCATTATTATTTCATTGTACCAGCTACAGGTAGCTACATTTGATTAAACAAATGAATAGCAATCAATACCTGGTAAAACATGAAGCAATGATTATATTCTGTTGATGAGTTGATGCCTGTATTGTGGTGCTACACACTGTTTGTGAAGACTACTGTCCATTGTCAAATTGACCTCCAGACAGGAGCACTGAGCATGAACACACTGTGCCTGTGGATTCACTCAGGACTATTCTGAGACTCCTCATAATGTGGAATATATTCCTGTTTGTTGTAAACCACAATGTTTGCCTTTTGCTCTGTGCACGTAAAGACTGCATATCAATCAAAGTGCTTATTATTTTTGAATGAGGAGAAAGTCCATCAAACAGAAGCATGTTTTCTTTCATTATCACCGTGCCTGCTGGGGAGGAGAGCTTTATCTTGGAAATACTGTGACCTAGAAGGTGCAGTCAGCCTCCTCTTAGAATACAAAGGTGTTGCCCTCCAGAGGCTGCGACACAGCACTGACTTCAAACCACAAACGTGGAACTCATAATGAGCCACTTAAGGCCTTTGTGTTTTTTTCTGTGTAGAAATAGATGAGGTAGAATAGCTGGGATCTGCTGGTTGTGAAGCTGAACAGTAAAACAGACCTATGCAAGTACTTGACATGAGGATTAATGTTTTTGATATGTGGTCCAAGATGTCCAGAATGACAGGGAACGTCTCGAACACTGTGATTATGTTGCTGCTGTTCACACTGTGTACATTCATCTGAGTATTACCAGTCCATTCTTCTGCCTCACAGCGTTTTACTGAAACATTTACAATCAAAATAAACACACTTCTTTCTCAATACGAGCTGAATCTTGTGTTTGCATTTATGGCCTTCTGAAATATGATGGTGCCTTACAAGCAAAAAATCCACACCAGACTTTTTGTCTTCACATCAAAAGAGATTTTTTGATCTGTGTCTGCAGACAAAGCCTTGATGTCCAACCACAGGACAACAACATGAGGACAAAACCAGTGTCACCACTGCATCTTATCCTCAATGTCACCATCACAAAAACAACCCTTCAGCTTTCTGCACCCTGTCTGAAAAGCATTTATCCTGTATGAAGGATCTTTTATAACATCTGTAATTGAACATTTCAGCCTGGTATTTGAGAGAGAATGGCAAATCAATCAAAGCAGAAGTGTGAACGTGGAGCGGACAAAAGAGGGAGAGCGTTGTGAGGACAAGTTTCCCCAGTAGAAATGACCCACTGACAGCATGAGACTGACAGCATTTGACTCTATTTTTGTAACTTTTTTATAATGTTATGCAGAAAACAATGAAACTGTGTTCATCCCCTCAGATGCTGCAGATTTTAAAGCTGCATTAAGCAGTTTGAACACACACAATGCAAAAACCTTCCTGCTCTCTCTGCGGCCTCTCACTCTCTCTCAGGCTCCTCTGATCAAACCCACCTGTTCAAATGGCAGTTGAAGGAGTTGCTTGTCCAGAGTGAACCTCGCCAAGACCCCGGCCCATCTTTTAATGACTTGTTCCTAAAGACAGCACCCAAGGCTTTAGAGGCAGCTGTTGAAAATGAGGATAGGACGATGATCCAGACGTCCGTTTCGACTGCAGAGAGGGACTCATTGTATCGTTGGACTGATACCAACTGCCAACACGGAAAAGGAAATTGGACATGTTCAGCTTCGTGTTGGTGAACGACATTTGGATCGTACACCACAAACACACACTACTAAAAAGTTATTCCCCACTGTTCTGTTTGTCATCATGGCTTTGATCATAATGAGGCTGTGTGGAGCTGGGACATGTTCACAAACATGTTTTGTACTTTACGTCATTGCAATAGAGGAGGTGTTGGAAATGTGTCACAAGTTGCTGATTCTCCTGTCACTGAATCAGACTTCACAGCTGAACGGACGAACACATGCATCTGCATTTGTAGAACAGCCAGCAGGAACGCCGTCTCTCTGAAATGACTTGTGATTGGCCAGAGCCTCCTGTCATGGGCTGGATTTTCTGAAGTCTGAAAACATAGTGGAGAGGAGCTGCAGAGGTCTAGTTTGGTTAGTTTAGTTTACAATGACCCAATGACACCAACAAGAATCTGTCTCCCCCAGCCTGAAGGCCTCACTGAAGCTTCTCACAGTCCAGTGTGCTCCAAACCACTAGGTGGCAGGAGAGAGCTACGTTTTTCTGCCTGCTCTTCCAGAACTAATGATCGTGTCCCTCTGCCTGTGACATTAAGTTTTCCGTGCTTGTTCCTACAAATCATTCATAATCAGCGTTCTCACAAGCCGTCTTTACCGGAAGCGTTCGCAGCTAAGAGGCTCCTGATGAATACTGCATTATCATGAAAAATGTCTTAAGCGGTTTAAGATTGACTCTCTTAATATGAATGTTTGATGAATGGGGACCTGTTCCACTGAAGCCCATCACGGAGGAAGTTACATCAGCAGTGACTCTGCTTAATCAAACACAGTAATTGTTCAGTTACAGCAAATTGGAAATGAGTGATTAACTGAGGAAAATGGCAGTCAACGCTGGGAGGAGAGGGGTCGCAGCCGGAAATTGGAGGTCACTGCGGGCAAAGACACACACCTACACACACACACACACACACACACACACACATAAAAAAAAAAAACAATTCCATTAGGTGAGGGCAGGTGCGGGTTAAAGATG
>JBBMOC010001150.1:0-14095 GCA_037975185.1 Centropyge bicolor | reverse complement strand
ATGGGTGACGTCACGGACACTACGTCCATATTTTATACAGTCTATGGTCCAGACACACATTCTTTGTTACCACTTGTTAAATGTGTATTTATAGTTGTTGTTTCTCTACACAGCAGTTTAAATCTTGAACTTTTGAACTGTATGTTCAGTATGGACATATACACTAAGCTGGCAGTTTATCAAATACGCCTATGAAGAAGAGAGTGTGTGTAATAAACCCTCCCTTCATGAAGATTAGAATTTTCAGGTTTGGTTGAAATTGTTTTAAAGAGGTGTTGATTTAACTGCTTTAAATGAAGCTGTAGCGCAAGTTCAGCCAGGAAGACATAAATGCATCACTGTCAGTTACTCTCTTCCCACTGCGCACGCTCATGCTCATTCCTGCCGTCAGTGCTCGGGGCGGTCTCAGGTAATCAGCTGTTCATCCAGCTGTTCTCTTCCAACCAATAGAAGGGCGCCACACTTTCATTGCTAGCCTATCATCTTCATGCTCTCCTTTTAAAATATGATCTTCTCTGCCCTAGCCCTTTCATGCCGGTGATTTGCGCATCCCTCCACCTCCCCATCACCGCCTCGCCTGGGAATTCTCGCCGTCATCTGCATCCCCTCCCTCGGATTCAGATCGCCGCCGGGTCGGGGAGACAGTCACCCTTCCTCCAGAGCTGCTGAGTCCGGACCCGTGTGCCTAGGCCCCGTCCGCGCTCGTCTCCGCCACGTCGTCTCTTCACTCTCATCACACTGTAGTTCGCATATCCCCCTGTCTCTCTCTCTCTCTCTCTCTCTCTCTCTCTCTCTCTCTCTCTCTCCAACCCATCCAGTCACGGCAGATGGCTGTCCATCACTGAGCCTGGTTCTGCCCGAGGTTTCTGCCTGTCAAAAGGAAGTTTTTCCTCGCCACCGTCGCCACGCGCTTGCTCATGATGGGAATTGATGGGTCTCTATCAGCAATTTAATGGCATAGTCTTGACCTGCTCTGTAGGTAAAGTGCCTCGAGATTACTTCATTGCGCTATGGCGCTATCCAATTATCCGAACCAATGAATCATCCTTCTGGCTCCTCCTCTTCCACCACCACCAGCGCAAGTCTCTGGGGGGGGTTTATCCTGCAACGGCTTGGATAGAGAATCTTCGATCAAGAAGTCTCCCCCCCAGAGCATAAACGCCAAAGACTCTCTGTCAAGTTGTTTTAATCATAATCATTGTCTGTTGTAATAAACCATTCTTCTCATAATCGTCTCTCCTGGTTGAACTGATTTGGTCACCGTAGACCTCAGACCGTCTACTCTAGCAGCTCTACAGGAGCAGCTGAGCAGCAGCCCACCTGTACATGCAAAGATCAATACCACCCTGATGTCTGCTCAGTAAATACGAAGCTACAACCAGCAGCTGATTAGCTTAGCTTCAAGGCCTGAACAGGTGGAAAGAGCTACACACACAACAAACACTGTGTAGAAAGCTGATATTCTGGCCTGACAGAGGCACACGATTGGTGGATTCAAATAAGGCTTTATCCTCTGGAGGGCATGAATGTGCTGAGGCCTGGCCTATTAGATTTCAATCAGGAGATACCCAATTGAAACAGAGACAATGATCAAATTATTTTTTTGACATGTGCTCATAATTCAAGGATGTGCAGAGTCTTTGGTGATTAGACATCAAAAGAGGGGTCGTGATGCCACTGGAGTCTGAACACTGGAGAGGTGAGGGAGTGAGGAGTGATGGATCTGGATGGATGTGACGTGGAGCAGGACCCCTGGGCGCTGACTGGGGGAGGACTTGTGTAAAATGAGGTTGAGGAGGGTCGATTTGACTCAAATGACAACTGACAGCAGTGGAGAGAGGAACAGGTTCAAACTGTGACAGCGACAAAGAGATCGTATCTCACCCATTCTGGCTTCTTTGCACTGGCTCCCTGTCAAATGAAGAACTGAATTTAAAATCCTTTTGATAACATATAAAGCTCTTAATGGTCAAGCACCATCATATCTTCAAGAGCTCATTGGACCCTTCAGTCCCAGAATGCAGGATTTCTATTGGTTCCCAGAATCTCCAAAAACAGATTTGGAGCCAGAGCCTTCAGTTATCAAGCTCCTCTCTTGTGGAACCAGATCCCAGTCTGGGTTCAGGAGGCAGACACCCTTTGCACATTTAAGAGTAGGCTTCAAACCTTCCTCTTTGACAAAGCTTATAGTTAGGGTTGGTCCAGGTGAGCCCTGAGCCATCCCTTAGTTCTGCTGCTATAGGCTTAGACTGCTGGGGGACTTCCCATGATGCACTGAGGTTCACTCTCCTCTCTCTCTCCTCCACCTGCATCCATTCATAACCCATCAATGCATCGTACTAATCCAACTTCTTCCCTCTCTCCTAGTTTTGTGCTCTTCTCTCCTGTCGCTTTCTGCAGGTTCTTGTGTCACTGGATCTGCAGAGTCTGGACCCATGTTTACAAGCCTCTGACTGACAATGTGTCCCCGTTCAATACTGCTGTTCAATATGTACACGCCTGTGGATTGTATTGCTGCTTGTCATAACCACTGGTTCTGTCCGAGGTTTCTGCCTGTTAAAAGGAAGTTTTTCCTCGCCACTGTTGCATCATATGCTGGCTCATGATGGGAACTGTTGGGTCTCTATATGTTGTCGGGTCTCTTGACCTGCTCTGTATGTTAAGTGCCTTGAGATAACTTTTGTTGTGATTTGGCGCCATACAAATAAAATTGAATTGAATTGAATTGAATAAGATCACTGGCTCATGAAGATCGTAGCCACATATGATTCAGCTGAAAGAGTGAAATGGCCAAGGTCAGCTGATTGAGTTTGGAAGTGGGGGAAGAGAGGGAGAGAGAGAGGGGGCAGAGAATGAATGATAAATAATGACTGAGCATGAAGAGATCACTGCTCCCTGACATATGGATTCATATACATATATACTCTTTATGCGTTCTTCCTTATGGCTTGTCACCTATAAAGGGGAAAATCGATACATTAGTTCTACTGTCTCTGTTGACATGTGTGTTTTGGCACAACTGTTTTTTTTAAATTTGATGTATTTGATTTGATATTTTTCTGAGGACCGCAGTATTTGGCCAACAGACAGAACAACAGACCACTGCTATCTGAAGGGCCAGCCAACAGCTGAGCTAAAGCCTCCACAGACTGTTGATAATATCATTTGGCAACATCACATGAAACACACATCATATGTTGCAGACGCTGCCTGGTGCACGAGCACAGTCCACACAGGCAGGGTTTTATCTTCTGTTAGTCTGCTGTCAGGAGCTTTCTAAATCCTGTCCATGTGGCTTCTGCCCCCCCCCCCCCCCTTTCCTACACATCTCTGCAGCCATCAGCTGCTCTACAGTGGCAGCATATATCTGTCAGCACTGTGTGTCCATTATTCACACTGCTGCCATCATCATGCATCATGCTGGGAGGGAAACATATGAGCATGTCAGTGTACACAGATGAAGACGTCTGTATTCATCTCCAAGAAAGAGGATGAGATGAGGATGGAGGGAGTGATGAAAGGGTAAAATGAGGAAGTCGGATGAGAGAGGGACCGGGTGATGATGTGCCGCTGCTGCATTATTTATACATGCATACATCATGTCACAGTGGTTCTGACCCAAAGAACATCCTTCTCTCTTCACACATATATTCAATATATATGACCAGAAGTCAGGAGACAGCCATATTAATTACTCAGTTCAGGTGTTTCAGCCACACCCACTGCTACCAGGTGCATTGGAATGAGCTGTAAACTGCCTCTGTGATCCACATCAGCACAGAACCCGTGCATCAGGAGCTTCATGACATGGCTTTCAGAATCAGAATCAGAATCCTTTATTGTCATTGTACAATAATACAACGAAATTGTAGCAACCTTGGAAGGCGTTAAGATAAGATAAGATAACTTTTATTGATCCCCCTTAGGGGAAATTTACTTGTCACAGCAGCAGAAACAAACAGTAAACAGTAACTCAAAAATAAATACCAGTAAGTGGCTAGTTCAAAAATAAGGCAGTAATAAAAAAAAACAAGAAACAATAAGTGGCATAGAGACAATAAAGTGACAAGTGAGGTAAAGTATTTACATTATGTTACATGTTTTCCTTGTCTTTGGCATCGAGAAGTAATAGACATTCTATATTCATATGAGAATAAAGATGCTATGAATGCTATTGCACAGAAATTTCTATGTTATTGCACTGAAAAGATATGACATTATTTACAGTGTGCAGCAGAGAAGATGCAGAGAAAATGTAGTCATCACTTAAATGCATTAATCAAAATATATAACTAAACTAAATAGAAATCTGGTGGATATAAATAGTCTGAATAAAATAAGAATAAAATAATACTGAGGGAAAATAAGGTGCAAATAGCAGGAAGAGTCCAAACAGGGCTTGATAAATATAATATACTGTTGATGTATTGCACATGAAGTTGATGCACAGAGAAATTGTCCGGCTGGATAGTGTGGTATGTGAGGTGTGTGCATGTCAAGTCAGAGTGTAGTGGTTGGTGTGTGTGTGTGTGTGTGTGTGTGTGTGTGTGTGTGTGTGTGTGTGTGTGTGTGTGTGTGTGTGGTCAGGATGGTGACTGCTTGAGGTTTCCATAGCCGTGCAGGTGCATGCAAGAATCACACTTCCCTGTCTGACAGTCTGCTGGAGAGATGACATCACTGTATAGCCAATAACCAACTCTGTTCCAACCGATAACACGCTTCACATAATTAACATTAATATTCTGAAGTTATACACACACCTTATTGTAGACAAGTCTATGTTCACGTTACATGGTATGGCAGGTTTAAGATGGCACATCATCAGCTCAGTAATGTGATGGACCTTTATTTTCCAACCTCACACACACCCCAAAGTATTATGACCCTTAATTCTAACACTTCTCCATTACACCTTGACTTTGGTGGAGCTGGTTTAGAGGTTTGGTTTGGAGGGGGCCTCAAAACCCAAATTACCATACTGCTCTGCATGTTCAGTATGTGAGCATGTTTAACTCTTGTATTGTACACCTCAGTCGTCTGCTCCTTGTGAACCTGTTTGTCCTCCAGGTCCATCTTTCTTTTCAGTTTAGAAAGAGACTGTTTGGCATTTTGAATCACTGCTGGTTCCATGACAACCTCATGGCGACAAACTCAGCTGCATGTTTGAACTCAGTAATAATTCAGGAATAAACATATAGACGGTCAGATGATGTATTTTCATGAGGCTCCACAGACGGTGATCAAGCTGAATACAGCGTCTGTCTGTGGCCTTTTTCTCGTTTTTCTCTCCATCTCCTCCCAGCGTATTTACTCTGAATCAATAAGAACCTCACTCTGTAAATAAGATGGATCTGTTTGCTCAGGCTGGTAAAGGACACCAGCTGTGTTGCTTTTGTTCTTTCCCTGAAAAATCCTCCTGAAAGAAACATGGCTGGAAGACCACAGGGACACACAATGTTACTGATCCAGATTCTCCTGAGAACCATTTCAAGCAAAGTGATGTTCTGTAAAGTGCTCTATAAGATTTTCCTATGCATGTGTTTAATGACAGAACATGTTAATTTATTTGCATTTTAGGGCTCAGTGTCAATCAGAGTCACTGATGCAAGTGACATCATTCAGGACTACCAGTAAATCACAGGCTAATGTTGCTATGGAGACCAGATGGGGGGAGTTACAGGGATGTTTTGTGTGGATTCATTGGACAATGAGAAATTGAAATTCAATGTCAAACTAGTAGAAACACTTACTATTATTTCTGTTGACATTTTGAAGGTACACTGGTGATATTATCTCACATTTAGTTATTTCAGTTACACTTGTAACTTGTGTTGTTACTGTGCATGGGTCATTTAAGAAAGAAGAGTCTGAAAGGACACTGTCAGTACATCTGGAGGATCCCAGCGGAGTAAGGGTGGAGATGCTGAGGGTCCATCCCCCCAAATATTCAAATATGCTCAAAATGCCCCCCCCCCCCCAAAAAAAAAAATATTGATATAAAAAATTAAAAAAAAAATAATAATAATAATAATAAAACAAAACAACTGCTATCCTACAATAGGCAACTTCACGCACTAATGTAATCAAAAATCATAACTAGACTTAACAAATTGTAATTTTTTTACTATTGGTTCTTGTATGTACAGTGGTTTATTTGTGTTATGTTGTGATGAATTCTTCATTCAGAGACATTCATTGTCATGGTGTTTGGCTTTAGTTGAGTTATTTGTTGGTTAGACTCGTTTAACTGTTAGAACAGCTTATTCCCGAACAGGTTTAACGGAAACTGACACGGCCTGAGTTTGTTCTGAACCCAAATGCAGGACTCCAAGACCAAAGTTTCAAAATAAGAGATTTTTAATGAAAAAAGGCAAAACTCAAAATCACTCTCAAGAGGACAGTCCAAGAACAAATGGTACAACAGGAAATCACTGTACAGAGACAAAAAGGCAAAGTACTAAACTGAAAATCACTCAGACAAGACAGAGGAAAAAACAAGGCAAGAATAAGGCAAAGTATCAAGAAAAAGGCAAACCTGAGGTGAGGATTGACGGACTATACAGACAGGACAAACTGGCACAGGACAAGGGAAGACACAGACATTATATACAGGAGGTAATGGGAACAGGTGGAGACAGTCAGGGCGGGGCAGACAATCACACTGGCGGGAAACACAGGAGGAAGGGCAAGTTACCTGCAACGAGAGGGAAGACAGTTACCAAAATAAAACAGGAAGTGACAGGACATAATGCAGAAAATAAACTTAAGGTTTTTTTTAGTCATGACAGAAGCTAAGGCTAACTAACCGGCTCACTAAGCTAGCTTGCCCTATGTTAATGTGAGCACATGGTATGATATATATCTTAATGTACAGTCCTTAAATGCTTGAAAACCTTAAATGCTTGGAGTTATTGGTGTCAATCAATGAATACCTATTCACAGATATGCATGCCACCTGGGGGAAAGACTGTAACCATCAGCTATCATAGCTCGCCACCTGGAAAGTGAATTCAGCACAGCGACCAACAATGGGGCTCGTTGTCTTTATCATGTTATATTTGTCAGAAATTTCAACGTGAAGTCTCAGTGTCAGTTGTGTCAGTGTCAGTTATTTATGTTGTGCTGCATGTGTCACGTATGTAGGCAGTAATAGCTTCCATTTACTGCAAATTCATGCAGTATACTCACATTATATATAAATCATATCATATATAATAAATAGCATTATTGGTGTTTGTCTTAAAGTGCAAGCGGTTTTTTTCCACTCAGCTTCCATTCACATGGGGGGTCATCGTGGGCCAGAGGAGGGGAGGCAGAGGCACCTGAGAGCAGGGACAAAACGAGCAGCAGTCAGATGATAACAGTACACAGCAGCACAAGAGATAGGAAAATGTTAGTAATCCAAGACGAGGAGCACCACTTGTATATGTGTAATATTTCTTCCATGTTCAGTCGGGTGTGTTCAGAGAGACTTTGAGGCCGTGACAGACAGAGACAGAGACAGACATGCAGGCCAGGATGAAGCTGCAGAGGAGGGATGGTAGGAGCCTGGACCTCAGCCAAATGCCAATGTCTAGTGATGTGTCGGTCGCGAACGAACCGGTACAAAGAGCCGGCTCTTTGAAGTGAACGGCTCGAGCCGATACATGTCATTGAGTGAGCCGTTCTTCCCGCCTCGCTCAAGCGCTGGCAACAATGAGTGGTTATACGTAGTGATTGAGTAGTCTCTGCACCAATGGGCGGTCGCTGAGAACCATGACGCAATCAAACTGGGACTCCACACACACACACACACACACACACACCACACACACGCGCGCGCAATTCAGTTTGCTGAATGCAAAGTGAGCAACTAGCATGCGATCGGTGGACAGACAGCTCGCGGGAGGAAAACTAATGGTGAGAAAGATTTAAAATGAAAAGAAGCAGTATTTGGTCACACTTCAGTCATGTTGATCATGCGAAGGCAGAATGCTTATTTCAACACACAGTAGGCTATTGTTATTATTACCATGAGGACACATTTGTTAAGACTGTGTATTTGAATAAAAAGACAAACTAAATGAGAAAAAAACATTGATAAACCCTGGTGCTTTGTAAAACATAAATAATGTATAGGTTGTTAATTAGTTCTTTGGATGGCGTTAGATTGGCCTATCAATTGATTGCAATTACTTTAAATCAATACTACACAATTAATTGTGTGCCCTGCTAATTTTCCTCCATGGAGCCATGGTAGGATCACGTCGTTGCCAATGCAATGTCACAAGGCAAAATAGTGCAAATTACACTGGGTGGGAATTTATAGGCCTAGTTTAAAAAAGAGCCGTTTCAGAGCCAAAAGAGCCGGCTCAGTAAGGTGAGCCGAGCCAAATGTACCGGATCACCAAGAAGAGCCGAAATTCCCATCACTACCAATGTCATAGCTTGTCAAACCCTATCAGACAGAGCACTCCACTCTCAGAGGAAACTGTTTAAAGATTATACTTGGCTCCAGTGCAGCCCCTCCTGAAAGGCAGTCCTGGTGTCACAAGCACAGTCAGCTCTGTTCAAGAACGGCTTTCAGAACTGGAAGAAGGCACTGGAGAGATTCAGCATGATACAGTCGTCCATGAAATTGAAATCAAAACTAGTGGTCCAGTTCTCACAGCCGAGGTGGCATGTGATGCTCTGATGCATCTAGTCCAGTGGTTCCCAACCTTTTCCAACTCAGGGCCCACTTTTAAGTCTCAAAAATTTTCATGGCCCACCTTTGATTCCATATATACAGAACATAAAGGACTGAACTGAATACAATAGAAACCAGATGGAAGCTCCACAGTCACAAACACATCATCTGTAACATGTTCCAACACCACACACACACAAACCTGTCATTCAAGGAGCTGTGCATCAGTAACAAGCTAATTAACAAATGATCAATAAATAACACTATCCTTCAACAACAGAGAAATGCATTTTCATAAATAACAATATGACATCAACGGTTCGGCTTCTGTGCCTGTCCAAAAAAATCCCAGCGCTAAGTACTCAGCACTGTACTTTCTCCAACATCTTCTTTTTTGTGTGATGGTGGGAGATCACTTGTTTATCCTGCAGTTTCACCCTCAGCTTCATAAACAGGTCCCACTGTGAAATGGTCCGGCCCATAACAACAAAAGTTCCTATCTAAAGAATATTTGAACATCTAAAATATCATTTTAAATGTAAGTGATTTTTAACATTAAGGACATTATTCTGTTTATTTTTATATAATTACACTCCTCCCACCCCCACACAAAAGTCAAACTATTTTGGAAATGACTTGGCGGCCCACTTGCAATACTTTCGCAGCCCACCAGGGGGCCGCGGCCCATAGGTTGGGAATCACTGATCTAGGCCTTCCTCTGTCCCAGCTGTGAGGACAGACCTGGACAACAGGGGAACATGGCCTGACAACTGCAGGGTGCATTTTAAAGAACTGACTGTCAGAGCTGTCTGTGTGGCCTCTTCACTGCTAAGACATTCAGTGGGTCTGCTGCACCAATCGCTTTTTTTTTTTTTTTTAATCTGGAAAGTGATTTTCCAGGAAATCATAAAATCATAGCATGGTTTCACCTCACTGCAATCTTCCTGTCCCACAGTCTGCTCAGCTCTCAGCCAGTACGGGTCAGCGCTGAGCTCATCTCAAACTTCAAATAAGGCCAATGAGTTTTCATGGAGCATTTCTAAAACTGGACACTGAGCTCTGCCTTGTAATGGCTGAATACCCGACTGGGAGTTTGGAGTGCAGCTTAGGAAACTGACCATTTCAGACATGCTGCAGACTGTGGACCACGTTAGATCAAGCAGGCCAAGTGAATACAGGAGCACTTTAACATCTCGTCTATTGAAACAAGCGAGTCAGATGCCTCATATCTGCAAACCTACACAGCATTCACCGGGTCCGGCTGCGGTCCTGATGCCCAGTCTACATACCAAGTTGCAGAGGCTTGAAAATGTGCTACTACATGGACAATGCAGAAGACATGGATCCTGAACTGGACTCAAGATTACTGCAGGTAAGTGAAATACACCTGTTATTACCCAGACAGAGGAGAGAAGAGGAAATGAGGAGAGATCACTGGGGGGGGGGGGGGGGATTTCCCTCCAAAAAACAACTAAATTGAGGCTAATGAAGTAGCTCCCCAGAGGTTAATTAAAGAAACAAGTAAATAAATGAGCAGGGAAGAGATAATTGGATGAGCAGGGGAAAGGACGATGGATGACTGGAGAGAAGATAGGACCTGGAGAGTAGAGGAGATGACTGGAGACGAGGAGATGATTCCATGTGCATGACCTGTGAGACGGCCTCAGACGGCCTGACATAGGGAATTCTTTGAGCAATTGTTTTTCTACTAGAATCCCTCATCAGGCAGAGACACTGTAACACCTTGAAGCACAAGGTTTTCAGGTTGTGAGATAGACATTTCCCTCATTAGTTTAAAGTTTTTAGATATATAAATATATATGTATGTGTGTGTGTGTGTGTGTGTGTGTGTGTGTGTGTGTGTGTGAAATCACTCCCTATTCATGTAGTGCACTACATTTACCTAGCTCCATCATTTTCTTAGTGTGTACAATTATCCACTATATAGAGCTCTTGAGATTCTGACAGTGGAGGAAAAAGCAGTACATGCATACCATTCTCTCTATCCCACAATGCACTGCATGACATCTTACAGATGCAAAAACTCTCATTCTGCAGCTCCACATCCGACAGTGATGACACAAAATGAAGATTCTTAATTGTCTGAAATATTATTACTGCTCATTGAGTATTAGTACGATTTAGTGCGTATTATAAATTAAGCAGTGAATGAGTCAGTGTGGAGCTGATTTTTGGACACATCTTAAGGGTCGACAGCCATGCTAGCAGCCAAACTTCCATTCCTTTAATAAACTGCATGTCTTGATTTATCGGTCAGGTCCAAAGTGGTGAACCGACACTGGCATTCCTCCATGCTGTTATATATGGTATATGGTATATGCCATGCTGTTATATATATATGCTGTTATAGCATGGTTCCAGAAGGCTCACAGGGCATGATTATGCAAATATAGAATATTTTCTTTCATCTTTATTTTTTTTAATAAAACTTTAATGTTTAGAAATAATTTAACCTATAATTTATTTAAAGTACAATTGAAAGACTATTTTATAATAATTCTTTCATTGCTTATGTTTGAGGAGTGCAAGTACAATCAAAACAAAATAGGTTGTAAAGGCTGATGCTTGTTTTTATATATAAGAGATTTATATAAAAGATTAGAGAGACATATTACACATATTTGACTTGGGAACAAGCAATGTCTCAGATTCAGTCCTGTCAGGCTGTGTTGAGGGCTGATGTATCTGAATTTCTTCCGGCTCTGTTTACTGTGTTAAATCTTTCCATCGCTGCTCTGATGGTCAGTATTTCACTGAATACTAAACTCCTGAAAACTGTGTTACTATGACAACCAGCAACGCAACTGTGAGCTGTCATGTCATGAGCTGCTTTTTGTTTGTATTGCTTTTTGCTTTTTTCGATATCTTTGAAAACAGCATAAAATGTAGTATGTAAATACCACACATACACACACACACACACACACACACACACACACACACACACACACATATGTACACACATAATTGATATGTATTTTTGACCTATTTGTTATCTGTAATACACTCCTTGGTAAAGTGAAGTGTTTAAAGTGTGTTATAAATAAATCTGCCTTATCTGCAGCTTTACTTTATATTTATGAAACATTCATAGCTGAGACTCGCACAGCTTCAGCCTCATGCATTCATAAAATCATACATATACAGCATGAGCAGGATGCAGCTGTACAAAGTGATGGAAAGAAATCTTCTACAAGTGAAACTGCTTCCTGTCTGCCCTCGATGTACAGGAGGTGTGTTTGTGTGTCCAGAGCTGCTCTATAGCCTGTGCAGCTATTCTTCTCCTGTGTTAAAGTTCATCTCTTTTATGCCTTTAATTGCTTTTAGATGTTACCAAGTGTCAACCTCTGATGCTGAAAAACGAAGCCACCTGAGTCCATCTCCACAGACCCTCATATTAAAGGCCCAACTTTACAGCATAAATAAACATTTCATGACAACTGTACATGGGTGTATATAACTCACGTGTTTAAAATATATCATGGCTTCATGTTATGCATAATTAAAGGCGTGGCCACTTTCAGTGAAAGCTTACTCTTGACTGTTACGAGTAATCTCAGCCAGGTCTAGTAACTAAACAAATGATGTGACTTGCTGTGTGGCTAACTGTGATAACAGACACTCAGCCACCACCTCCAAGAAGTCTGTGCTCTAGTTTTTCATTAACAAGCTTCTATTTTGTGTGAGTGTTGCTATGTTGTCTGCGTCTCTCTGTGGGGCCCAGGATGGGTTTCTCCTGGGGGAGCTTGATCTAATCTAACAGTGCTAACCAGGAAGCATGTACTGGCCAGTTATTAACCCAGCATGCACCCAAGTCCAAATGTAATAAGTGAACCAAATGCATCTGTGTGAGGTTGGAAAATAAAGGTCCAATACATGAGTTTGCTAATGTTATACAATCTTAAACATGCCATACATTCAATATAATGTTAGTGTAACATGATGCTACTAGTCTGAGTGTGTCAACAAGTGGTGAACTGTGTGCGAATACAATAAAGTGCATAGAACTTCAAAATATTAAAGTCACATTTCAGAATGGTTCCAGAAATAATGGTAAATGTTATTGGTTGAGATGGAGTCGGCTATTGAGGCTATTGAACTCACAAAGTCCAAATTTTCTTATTCTTATTCATAGTATTGCTAAAACAGACATTTGAAGTTTATTGCCCTCCAGCATTTTTGATTCAGGGTTTTTCCTCCAGTGTCAGTGGTTTGTTTGTTTGTTTGTTTGCAATATAACTCAAAAAGTTATGGACACATTTTGATGAAATTTTCAGGAAATGTCCTTTCTGGGACAAGGAACAAATAATCAAATTTTGGAGGTGATCCAGAAAACCACCATAACGGAAATGTGGATTTTCAGGTATAACTATTAAACTAAAAATGATATCAATGTGATTCCAGTTGCTAAGGGTCTGTTTTTATGGTCCAGGAATCCATTGAAATAGATACATCAAAGGTAGGACTAATATTATGGGCTGTAAGTCACAATAAGCTGGGGGACCTGTGCTGCTTGGTGGAGGTCTGTGCTCTCCCAGTGCTTTTCTAGTTTTTTCAGTTTCTTCTGGCACTTTTGCTTCAGGCTTTGCTTCAGTGGCTGGGGGGGGGCGTGGTCTCAGGTCACCTCGTCACCTGCAGCTTTAAAAGACTTTTCATTTCACCTGCAATCTGCTAGACCGACCCTTTCCATGTGTGTCCTGTTTTCCAGTGTCTCAGGTTTCTGGTGTTTCCCTGTTTCCCCTTGTGTGTCTCCTGGAGATTTTTTGTTTGATAAATGCCTTATACCCCGTCACCCTTGTCTGTGTTTCTGTGCTTCCAACTGACCCCTTGATTGTGATCAGCTGTAGGTTGACATGTTGAAATGCTGACATATAACATTGCGCCTGCATTTTAGGAGGAATTTTGCAAACTGGTATAACCAGTGTTGAAGGGGATCAGTACCACAGCGTTAACAGCAATCCAGAGAAGCAATCCATGCTTCTAGTCATTGGTGCACTGTTCCAAGGCACAGCAGAAATGCTGAGTCATGGCGCTGACTTCTTCATTGGCTCATGATATTTTTCAACACAGAAAAAACACCATGAGATGCCGACAAGGTTAAAAACTTGGAAGTCTCTCATATAAAGATACAATATCCTTTGTATGTAGAAATAGCACATCCATAGACGTAGAGGAAAAAGTTAGAAAAAAGGACTCAGACGTGTTAAAAGGGGCACATGAACTCTAAACACTCCTCGACTAAACCACATGCACGAAACACAGCGACATTTTGTGCTGAGCTTTTCCACGAGGACTGTGATGTGCATGTTATGAAAATGTGATGCAAATAAGCTCCAACATTCACTTCAAATACAAGCACAGTGATATATATGATCCAAAGATGTCAGATGGCATCCTGCATTCACA
>JBBMOC010001149.1:0-12678 GCA_037975185.1 Centropyge bicolor | reverse complement strand
CAGGAGAGTGTGTAGCTGTGGTTATCAGGAATATGGTTGCCTCCTGGATCTCTCCTGGAGTATGACAAGAGAGAGAACAAATAATTGTTAGACTATCAAAGAACGTTTCAATTCAGGACTAAATGGGCTGCGCGGTGGCTCAGTGGTAAGCACCGTCGCCTCACAGCAAGAAGATCACCGGTTCACGTCCCAGTCTTGGATTCTGACTGTGCATTTATGTAGTATATTTGTAAATATGATAAATGACTTACAAATCTCCCAAGAAGCAAATTACACAACATTTTGTGTTCAAATTCCAAAATCTGCTGAGAGACTCAAATTAAACAGACTATCAAAGAACGTTTCAGTTCAGGACTATGTGGGCTGCACGGTGGCTCAGTGGTTAGCACCGTCGCCTCACAGCAAGAAGATCGCAGGTCCCAGTCACTTCTTTTGTATGTTTTGGAAGGAGTTCTATGTTCATATCATTGTAAGCTTAATTTTTTATCATAATGTAATATGTATTGAATGTGCCAATTGTAGACACAGAATAATGCGGTTCAGCATTTTGAAAGTTTCAACCCCCCCATATGCCTCTTATTAATTTCTTTTGCTTTTATAACTTATTTTCATATTAATGTCAAGCTATTGAAGTAGACTCTAGTAGTAGTAGTAGTAGTAGTTTCTAACATGCTGGTACAACCCTTTAGTTATTTCCCTTTCAATTGTTCAGTGTAGTTTAAAAAGTAGAAATCGGCATTTAATCTATATCATTAAATATCAGTTTCTTGCAATTTTCTAGTTAAACAGTACGTTTGATTGCTGAGAAAATTTCCTGTTGGTTGTCTCAAACTGAATCAGTTCCAAATAACGGAGGCGCTGTCTCAGTTTTTCTCCATCTCCCTGTCTGCTTCTGACCATAGATTGTATAAAACAGCTTCTGACACTCCACGCATATCTTTTCAGTCAATTTTGGCTACAGTTCTGACCTTTCTTCACCTTATGTTTTGCTAATTGTCTCTCTATTGATAGCACAACCATAGGGGTTATTTTTTTACAGGCCACCCGCAGATATAGTGAATATTTTTAGAAATAAACAGATATGATATACAGTATGAATTAACATATTTAACATATTAACATAACATATTTGGATACACGGATGTAAAATACAATAACACACATGTCTTTCTTTGTTGTTACATTCTAACTTTGTTTACGAATCAGAAGCTCATATATTTTCTCGTCCACAGTGAAGACAGAACTGTAAATAATGGTTATTAAGACAGACAAATTATTTTTGAAATACTAAATTAGTGATTTTAGATGGATAAATAGTTTTCAACAATCACATATATTATTTCCTCCATATTTGTGTTCTAGCCTATTCAAAGTCATTTGCTTGCAATTGTGATGCTCATACATACCTTTTCTGTCCATGATAAGTCAATGGCAGGAGCTCATACAAGACCATGCCATCCATGGTAAACGCCACCACTAGGACGAGTAAGAGAGAGAAAAAATATTTTTTTTATCAACAGTGATGAGAGACATATTGAACTTATTGTAACTACGTTGCACATTCAGATTTGAAACTTAAAACATGAACAGTTGGTGGAAATATGATGCACTGTCAATTTAAGTAGCCAACAGTATAAGAAGTAACTCAGTAGCTTCAGTCACCAGCTACAACATGAAGATGCTGCTAACATAGTAATGCTAAAAAGATATCAATAATAGATCTATGATAAGGCCTAATGTATCACTGGCCCAAGGTTTATATAGGCTGTTTCTTGTCATTAAAGTAAGACCATCTCTTATTGGGGCGCTGACCACTTGGCCAAACAGTCAGACAGTCAAAGAGTGAAAAAATATATTGCATAGAGAATGGCTTTGAGGGGAAAAATGGCTGGTAATAAGTCTAAGACTTTTTACCACTTTTGCTGACAGCCTGACACACAAAGACTTTGTGTGTCTATGATCCCATAGTGACTTAGTGTTATGACAAAGTGACAATATAGATTCATACTGCAATACTTGCTGCTGGAACTGTCTTGTCACTTTGTCATAATACTAAGTCACTTTGGATCTGCCATTTGAAATTCAGTTGTACATACCTTTATATATATATATATACATATTCATTATGCTGGTTTATCTTATCTCTCGTTTTGCATATTTACATTTGCTGCTGCTGTTGTAACAGTGTTGCATTATCTACCTCTCATATTGCACCACTTACATTTGCTGCTGTTCTGTAATTTTAATGTTGTCACTTTATCTTTCACTAAGCCACTTTAGATTCCACTTGTACTTTTATTAGTTGTATATACCTTGTATATAGCTTTTTTGTATAGCTTTTATACTTTATACTTCTATCTGATTGCATGCGTGTGCTGCTGCAACACCCAAATTTCCCCTGTGGGGGATCAATAAAGAATTATTTTATCTTATTTTATAAAATATAAATCAAGAAAAAAAATACAGAGCTTGACTAACAAAAAAACTAAACGTGAAAGAAACCAATCTAACCAAGTTATGTAGTCCTGCAATTTAATAAGACACTAGACTGCAGGTTCAGTATATTAGAGTATTTTTGCAGTACGATGATCTGCTGCTCTTTCATTTGAAGACAGTTGTGGTTCTGATTGGTGTGGAGGAATAGTGATGCTCCGTGTTACCTGCTCTCACAGTGACATGACGTCACTGTGGGTCAGACTCATGGCTCTGTACTCTACTGTCAGACACGTTTTACAGAAATGATTTGCCGCAGTGTTTCTCATCTTTCCAAAAAATCTCCAAACTTATTCTACACTTGCGCGTTATGAAAGTTTGGTGGTGCGACGCGGTACAATGCCACCTGGGTCGCTGTTTGAGTAAGTAAGAGCGGCGCGGACAGAGACAGGAGGAGAGAAGTAAGCCGGATTTGGCCTTTGGGCCTTGACTTTGACACATGTGGGGTAAGGTAACAGGCCTTTACGTGCTAGCTTATTATTAGCGGCTATTCAACATTGTTTTGTCTGGCAGTAGCGATCGTTAGTCCCAGTTAAGCATAATGTGGCCGGTAAAAGCCACCGTCATTGCATGTGTATGGGATTACTATGTAATTACTGTGCGAACAAATTTGAATTAAACCTCACTTCATATACTGTTCATAGATTGATTTCGGACCTATCTGACTCTTTACCGAAGCCTCAAATGGCGGACAGTCTTCGATTTGTCGCTGTTTGAGTAAGTAAGAGCGGCGCGGACAGAGACAGGAGGAGAGAAGTAAGCCGGATTTGGCTGGCGGGCCTTGACTTTGACACATGTGGGGTAAGGTAACAGGCCTTTACGTGCTAGCTTATTAATAGCGGCTATTCAACATTGTTTTGTCTGGCAGTAGCGATCGTTAGTTCCAGTTAAGCATAATGTGGCCGGTAAAAGCCACCGTCATTGCATGTGTATGGGATTACTATGTAATTACTGGCGAACAAATTTGAATTAAACCTCACTTCATATACTGTTCATAGATTGATTTGGGACCTACCTGACTCTTGACCGAAGCCTCAAATGGCGGACAGACTTGCTTTCTTCCCTCTGAAGCACATGCTGAATGTCCTGGAAATGCCATTGGCTGCCTTTTGAGCTGTTGACACATAATGGCCGTATTATGACGAAGTATTAGAGACACGTGTTTTTGTTTTTTTTTTAAGGCTAAGGAAAGCAGTTACTAGGGAAAAATGATTCTTCACTGTAACTTTGCACTGGCTAATATTCTCTTCTCTTCAGCAGGTATTTGCAGCTAGTGGCAATAAAGCAGAACTTGTCATCACGTTTGTGGAATCTGGATTCCTGCTGGTATTGCAAGGACAAAAGCTTGGTAAGAAGACTTACTGACCATTTTTGTTTTCTGTTGTTTTGCTTTCCATGTATTGTCCCTCATGGTATACACACAACAGCTGCCTTATTTTTCAGTATTCAGTATTTATTTTTCAGTATTCAGTGTATTTCAAATGAACTGTGTTAATTGGCACTCCTACACTTTAAGACAAAAGAAACTCACAAAGAAAAAAGACCTCTATTCCATATGATCTGTATTCTGGAAGATTAGCAATTATAGATTGAAATATGCAAAGCTTGTTTTTCAAAATATAAGATCACTGGGTGATGGCTAATAACCTTTGAACTCTTCACACTAAATGCTTTAAATTTTCACACATGATCCTTTGATAGAAAAGGAGGAGAGCAGGAGAGCTTTGTATGTGACATATTTCCAGATTTCTGGCATACCAAATATGGCTTCCTGGAATGCGAATTTGTCCATGGTAGCACTTTTGGCTCTCTGTATCTCCAGACTTAATGACACCAAATGTCTGATTCTTTTTAAAATATCAGAGATGGTATAGTGCGACTATAGAAAACATATTTCCCGACGCTTTTCAGCCTTCTAATGCTGTGTAATGGCATTATGATAGTTTGATGGGTTTTGCACTTGCAAAGCTTTTGAGTTTTTTATTTGTTTCTTGTTTCTTGTTTCTTATTTGGAAACGTGTGGAATGGCATGAATATGAAGGACAAGATGTGATGATTTGAATTTTATGAGGCATTTTCATGTTGAACAAGAAAACATGTTTCCTGGCGCTTTTAGCCCTCTAACGCTATGTAATGACATTATCATATTTTGATGTGTTTTGTAGGCCCTGTGATATATTGGCGCCCTGACCATGGTGTCCCGTGCTGTCGCCCAAGTCGCCTGTTATAGGATTCTGTCCACCCCCATCCTGTGCACAGGATTCCACAGGGTGATAATAAGTGGATTGATGGATGTGTTTTGCCCTTGCAAAGCTTTGGCCAATGAAGTTTCTTTTTTGGAAACATGTGGAATGGCACAAATATGAAGGACAAGAAGGTTTGATTTGAATTGGATAAGGCATTTTTGAGTTTTAGAATCTAAGAATTGTGTGTATGTTATTTACTGTGTTAAATGCAATATTAAGTATGTTGGCGAAACCAAAAATACATTATCTACACGTATGACACAACACAGATTTAACATTAATAATAGGAAGAAGGTTGAGTTACCTGTTGTTCAGCATTTTATATTCCATGGCTTTGATTCTGTCAGAATGGCAGGGTTGCAGAGAGATGCCCTGGACAGACTGGGAAAGAAGGAGAAAAGAAAGATTTTGGATTTATTCGTTAAATACTAGATTACCATTCAGCCTTAATTTGAGAAAAGAATATTAAATTATGGGCTGCACGGTGGCTCAGTGGTTAGCACCGTTGCACGGTGGTTCAGTGGCTAGCACCGTTGCCTCACAGCAAGAAGATCGCCGGTTCGCGTCCCGGTCTGGGATCTTTCTGTGTGGAGTTTGCATGTTCTCGCTGTGCAGCGTGGGTTTTCACTGGGCACTCCGGCTTCCTCCCACAGCCCAAAAACATGCTGAGGTTAATTGACTACCCTAAATTGCCCTTCGGTGTGACTGTGAGTGTGAGTGGTTGTTTGTCTATGTGTTGTTCGTCTATATGTGCCCTGCGACAGACTGGCGACCTGTCCAGGGTGTCCCCTGCCTTCGCCCGAAGTCTGGGATAGGCTCCAGCCTGCCCCGCGACCCTGCAAAGGAGTAAGCGGTAGATAATGGATGGATGGATGGATATTAAATTATGCCCTGACCTGGTTTTTATTCTAACCTTAACCTAAATTTTAACCCTCCAGTTCTCTAACCCTAACTTTATTCCAAAATATTCTAACCCTAAATACTGTTAGTAGTTATTTTTAACCTTAAATTGATATTAATTCTAAAGACCAAAATGGTTTTCTCATTCTTCTCAAATGTCTCTCCTGAGAAATAAGTCTCATAGTGAGCACTGTACAAGTTCTCTAAATTTTCTCACAGCTGTCTCTTTTTCTGATCTCAGCTACGAGAAAAATGAGACATAGTTTGCCACTTTCAAATATGTCTCAATTTGATATCCCTAATTGGAAGCAGTATCTCAGTTATGTCTCAGTGAGAAATTCTGTCTCTTACTGCTCACTGTTTGAGTTCTCAGATTCTCTTACAGTTGTCTCATCTCAGCAAAAAGAAAAATGAGAGTAGTGCAAGCTCTCAAATGAGTCTCAATATGACACATGATTTAATATTATACCTCAATCATATCTCAGTTCATCTCATGCCAAAATTTGAGAAAATAAGTAATCCAGGCAACTAATTTATTATTTATTTACATAATGTTCAACTTACATAATTTGTTCATTTCTTACACAAGTTATATAACTCATTAATTACAATTTTGAGTTCCAAAACTTAAGCCATTAACAAAAACAGCCATGATGTGCTCAAAACACACCTTTTTGAGACCTTTTTAAATGTGCAAACTTTTCTAGATTTTCTAGATTCTAGGTTATGCTATCAATTTAATTAACTTGTTTTCTGGCAGTAGTGTAGATGATATGAAGATGAATACACATTTGTACTTTTTGACAGAATTCACAGCAAAACTCTATTGTATAGAGCAGTAAAAGAGATTGGAAAGTGTAACACATAATAGAGCACATACTGTTTTAATAATCATTTGATAATACAGTTGAGGAAATTCATCTTGCCACCACACACTGTAGGCCCTTTGTTGCATCCAATATAAGTTCATGATAAATCGAGACCATTCTAAAGACGTATTCTAATTCTGAAAAGCATTCACAGTAATTGTTCAGATGGGTGGGCCGTGTGCATTTTTAGAGCATTTTATTTTAATAAAAGCATTCACTTTGTGGCTTCTTAGGCCAGCTCAGGTCTTAATAGGTTAAAACTTTTCAAGCGTGTTTGGGAAATGAACTGCAAACACAATGCCAGGCATAGATGTCAGGTCCAACGTAATGGTCAGTTTCCCCCCCAAATGCGCATGCGTGCAATGATAACGCGCGTTTTCCAGGAAGACATCATTGGACAAATCTTTTTGAATCTTGAGCATGTTCACGTGTTATTCTCCCGCCACCCTGTGGACTGTGAACAGGAAAGAGACGTGTCCGTTGGCCGCTGCTGCTGAAAGTTTTACCCCGGCCTTGCCAAGATTTGGAGAGGTAAGAATCATAATCTATATTAGTTGGTTAACTACGTAACGCTGTGAAGAGTTGAATAAAAAAATTGTTTCACTGTTGTGGCGACGGAGTGGTCCGTTGGCGGATGCTAGTGGGTCTGCCGCTAACACTTGCTAGCATCCAGGACAGCTAGTGGGTCCGTGAGCGTCCGCCGGTAACACTCGCTAGCATCCAGGACAGCTAGCGGGTCCATGAGCATCCGCCGCTAACACTCGCTAGCATCCACGACAGCTAGCGGGTTCGTGAGCATCCGCCGCTAACACTCACTAGCATCCGGCACAGCTAGCGGGTCCGTGAGTATCCGCCGCTAACACTCGCTAGCATCCAGGACAGCTAGCGGGGCTAGCAGCCCTCTTCCTTGTGTTGCACGGAGCTGTACAGAGAGTGTCTTACGCTACCGTTAACTAACCTCATTTGATTATTAATAAATATTAAGATGTATGGCTTAGATGAAGGGTGAGAGTCAAAGTTGTAAACAGAGGAACAGCCATGACCAGTTGTTACTGTATAGTCCTAGACTGAGAAAATAGCCAGATAAAACAGTGTCTATTTATATTATACTTAATGATCCAAAATTATTTTTTTCATTAACAAGATGGAGAAAAAGAAAATACCGCCAAAAAAGAGGATACGGGTTCCCATCCAGAAAATGAAGGACCTGCAGAACTCCCCTCCCCCAAATGAGCAGTCTGGTAAGTACTGAGATAATACAGTGAACTGGTATAGTTTCTGTTATATATGCTTTAGGTTGCAAATAGAGATTGGGGGGGCGGGGGGGGTTAATAATCATAACATTATGGTCTAAATGCGGTCTAAAAATACCAGTCTAACAATTTCTATTTGGACACAACAATTTAAACATATTCTCTCTCTCTTTCTCTCAGGGTGTTTTGCATTCATCAGATGGGAGAATGGTTATACCGGCAAAATCTTTACAGGATCTGACATTTTGGCAAGAGATGAGGCTCCTGTGCAGCTGCAAGATCTTAGATCAGGAGATCCTGTTTTAGCAAAGTGGTCAGATGGTAAATTTTATAGGGCCACTGTTGAATATATTTCAGGGGAAGACCAGGCTAAGCCACCAAAAGGCCGCCCAACTCCACAGGAGTCTTTTTTAAATATGTTAAAAGGTGATGAGTCATCAGACTCAACGTCAGGGTCTGACACCATTATAATAGATAGGAGCCCACTGTCTGAACATGGCGAGAAAATCCCAGCACTGAATCCATCACCTGATGGGGGACATGCAACAGGCCTCAACACCTCTGGTCCATCTCCCTACAAAGGCCAAACACCCAGCCCATCACCATGTGGCCTCAACACTCATGGTCCATCAGCCTACGGAGGCAATACACCCAGCCCATCACCATGTGGCCTCAACACCTCTGGTCCTTCACCCAGTGGACGCCATGCAGCTGACCTCCTAGCTAGTAGGGTCAATTCACCCGACAGCGAAGAAGCAGCTCACCTGGCACTGGACAGGAGAGATGCAGGCAGCTCATCTGACGAGGGCAACACCCCATATGGACAGCAGGCAGAAAATGCATGGACACCATGTGATGGATGTAAGGAGGAGTTCGAAAGACTCCTACGTGAAAAGAGAAGGATCAATGAAGTCATCTCGAGAATAGGCAACTAATTTCTGCTAATTCATTCGGATGTGTTTTGTTTACCTATATTAGTGATTGGGCCTTGAATATATAAATATACTGTTTGAACTATCCTAGAAAAAAGGCAGAAAAGAGGGCTGTGGCGTTAAACAGACGGTATAAGATAAAAATGGTATGGGAAGGTTTATGAACTAAGCTTATTGTTTGCAAATAATCCTTGATATTGTTAGCAAATTAGAAATAACACTTAACATGTTATAGTATGGACATAATTTAACAGCACAACAATTAATTATATTAATTATTATTATGATATTTTAATGATAAGGTAAAGTGTATAAATGGGCCAAAGGTGATTAAATTAATCTGAACTAATCGCCTATATGAATATTTTTACAGAAAAAATTAAGTGCAGCAGTAAAAAGGGCTATAACACAATGGCTCAGACTGTAAACTGGCCAGTTATACATTTAACAGAAGTGCAACAAAGATTATTTGTGTAGCTACAAATTACAGATGTTCCCCAATTTAACCTTATAGTTCTACTCAAGCACTCATAGCTATCTCCATCTTTCAGCAACTTCTACTCACTGCAGTTTTTTAGCTGCTTATTGTGCCATGTTAATTGTTATCTAAGTTACTGTTACCTAGCAGGTAAGCTTCTAATGTTCATATTAGCGTAACACACATTTGCCATAATAGGAGAAAGCTGGCACTACTGTGTTTGTCCAGCGTGATGATGGAGACACTGTGAAACGTGCTTAACAAATAAATAATAAACATTCAAATTTGTGTAATCATGCCAGAGAATTGTGATATCAATTCTAAGCAAAGAATATTGTGATTTACATTTTTCCCCAGGATCGTGCAGCTCTAACTCAGGTATACATCTTTGGGAGATAGATGTATAGAATGAACATGAGGTCAGCTGTAATTATTATAATCAAGGCTTGACAAAAAATGATGAGAAAAAAAATAGAAATGTTTTTTTTTTGTCATTTGTTTGTCAAGCCTTGATTTTATTAATGCTCAATGACCTCAAGTGTTCATTCTATATACCTCCCACAGATTTTTTTTCTTGTGGTTTTGTATCTCTTTCTCAGTGTTGGGAAAGTTCACTTTCTATATGAACTAGTTCAAAGTTCAGTTCAAACCTTTTAAAATGAACTAGTTCAGTTCATCGTTCATAATTCAAAATTGTGAACTAAAGTTCATGCTTCCCCAAAATGAACTATTTCGTTCTTTTTTAGTTCTTTTTTTTTTTTTTTTTTTTTTTTTTACGTTGCCACGAGCTACGAGCTAATTCCCGACTGTATGGGAATTAGTTTCTCAGTAAACGCATCCTCCTTCCTTGTACACATGTGAATTGTGACGAGACTGACGACCGCTGATGACGAAGTTGGTAGAGCGACAGGCAGGACTTGCGGTTGCCAGATCGGGTGGTTATCCGCGACATTTTAATGGTCGTTTACCATGTGTTTTTACTGTTTTAGCTTGGTTTTTCACCGAGGGCTCTTGAAATCTGGCACGAACGTAATCTGAACGAAATCAGAGTGCCGTTCAAGAAACAGCAGAATGAGTGCGTTCACAATTTAACGTTCATCAAGCAAAAATGAACGGGACGTTCACGTTCACCCAAAATATGAGTTAGTTCATGAAGGAACGTTCTTTGAACGCGTTCAGGTACAACACTGCTCTTTCTATTTGCTCTGAAGAAGGCCTATGTGAGGTCATGTAGGCATGTTTTTAATATATTCAAAAATGAACCTGCCTGCCATTAAAGCTGTTTAACCATTTTAAAGAGAAGCGGGGCATTTTCTCACTCTTGTATTGTTTGTACTGTTTCTATCTTTCAGATCCAGGCCAGTTCAGAGAGCTTCAGACTCTTTGTGACCTTATTGGAGAGAGACATCGTGACAGCCCATCTTCACCATCGGGCCAGCAGGAGCTCTTTCCTGGGAGTGGCATGTTCATCTCATCGTTCCGCCTTGCTGCCATGAATCACGCATCAAAACCACATTGCATGCGTCTGTTTCATGCACTCTTTGATCATTTCTTCACTGTTGAGGAATGTCAAAATGCAGTCCCCTTTGGTCGCCCTGGCAACAACCCCTCAGGAAAGGAAGGAAAGCAGGTCCTTGACCGTAAAAAAGTTGACGGAATTCTAAGTAAGTTTTCTCAAAATTAGGCTCTGTGTGTTTTCAGGCCTGGATAGTGGGGATAATGATTATATCCAATCAGGACAGTGTAGCAATTATTTCTATCCGAATAGAAATTTAACACCAGAAATGAAGTTTTATCCAATATCACTTACAGCACCTTTAGGATAACAGACTGTTGTTTAAATTTATATTTATGATTGTCCCAAAAAACTAACTTGCTGATTTGCAATTCTTTGAACTGAAATGGACATCTCATGGTGTTATGTCCTTTTAACCTAAAGTGCAGTTGTGTATGGTCTATGTGGTAAGTCTTTTTGTGAAATTACTCATTGCAGATTTTAATGCTCCTGTCTTATAGCTTATGTCCTGAGATGTGCTACTCTACCTGGTTGGGATCAAATCGAGGAGGCCAAGCTCAAGAAAGCCCTTGTCAACAAATGTAGGGCCAGAGCAGGTTCTAAGCCACTGTTATAGTCTACAATATATGGAATGCTTTCTCTCTCTTTTTTTTTTTTTTTCTTTGTGTTAAGACAGTACCTGCCAAGTTGACTCTAAGGTTTGGTAGTGAGTTACTGGTACTATGTTCTCCTTTTCACACTGTTTTGTGTCTTATTTATGTTTTATATTTCTGTATTTTAATTTAATTTGTTTTAATTTTTAAAAAGTGTAAATGCAAATACACTATTATACTGTCCCAATGGTGTTACCCAAATAAAAGTGTTAAGCTTTTCAATATTGAGTATTGTTTTTAGTTAATTCTAATTCATCTTTAAATTACATTCTCAGTTTGTTCTCTTATTTCTCAAATATGGCTCAGATATCATTCTCATATATAGCTTCAGTAAGACATTTAAGAGAACTATTTAAGACATGGAAGAGACATTGGACACACAATGATAAGATCTCTTTTAGGGCTCATACTTCTCAGATTGATCTCATTAAAGTCTCACATTCATCTCATTTATTTTTTTTAATTCTCCTTCAAAATAACCTAGACATAATTGAGATCAGGGGCATACAATTTTGAGATCTCCTCTGTTTATCCCACTTCTCAAGTATTGCTCAAATGGTTATCTCAACTCAACCTCATGATTTCTCGTCTCTTTTTAGCTTATTTCTTGCTCCTAAGGGACCCTTAGGAGAAATCACTCAGAAACAAATGATCACAGAATGATACCAATATGAGAAGCTCAAACTGATCTCAAGAGACGAGATTGAACAACAGATGAGCAACACATTTTTCCTATGGGAGGCTTCAATTTCCCCTTTTCTGAAATGAGTCCATTCTGGATTAAAATGCTTTATTTTCGCTGTCCACTTTTCTTTATTTGGAGAGCGCCATTTGTTTCTTATTATTCTCAACTTTCTCCGTCACACTCATCTTTTTCCTCAACTTTCTCCGGCTCAGTTATCTCTATCTCTCGCTTTGTTTTCTACATATATGCTAGCTTTCTTTTTCTTTCTACCATCTTTTCATGCGTAACTTGCCTCTGTCTGCACTGTAGAGTCACAATATTTATTAATATTATTAGTAGGTACGGGTCCGTATGGGACAGCTTCTGGGTCCGGACCCGGACCGCGGTCCGCCTGTTGGTGACCTCTGGTTTAAGGTATCGTATTGATTCCCAGGTATCGAAAAAAGTATCATATCGATTCAATGGTGAAAGGTACCCATCCCTACTTCTGGCTCCATCCACTCTTCCTGTCCTCGGCTCTTCACTGTTTTCCTCCCTGCCTCTTTCTGTGCACCTTTATCTCCCGCCTCTCCTCGACCCTCTCCCATGTTCCCGTAATGAGGTCCTGCTCTCGGGGGACCGGAGCCGCGTCCCTTGGCAGGAGTAAACAACCA
>JBBMOC010001148.1:0-14116 GCA_037975185.1 Centropyge bicolor | reverse complement strand
AAACTGAACACACTGAATGCAGGATGTGACTACTGGCACCTGATGCCAACATCCTGTGGCTTTAGAACACACTGAATAGAAAACACTACTGGGAAAAAAAAAAACTGTTCTGAATCAATCAAGGCAGCGATTCAACTCTTCCTCCAAAATCTATCTGGCAACAACTTCATAGAATATTTCTGCTTTTTGTAGGAGACAAGGTGGCAAAGAGAAGACACCATATTGGTCAACATATTTCTTGAAATATCCTCGTCTTTATTTGTTCTGTGCTGCAAATACATATTTTCATGACAGCTCTGCTTTTGGCCAGCGAAGAGGAGACAGAAGGAATTTCACAGTCTGCTGCTGGTCAGTCCAGCCAGAATGTGCGGCAGGTTAACTAAGCAGATGAGACGGGGAAGAGGAGACTTTTATTCTACTGTATCTGTTTCTTTCTCGTGTCTGCACTTTTTCTGTTGCTTCTTCACTTATTGCCACAGGTACAATTATATTGTTATTCAAGTGGACTCTGAGGAAAATAGCTGTCACCTCAGCACAAGGATCTAAAAAAAGACCCTTCCTCTGATTCCTTCACTCAGTCCCACCTCGTGTCTGTTCTCTCCTTTTTAACTTGTAAACTCACCAACAAATACAAATCCAGAATAGAAACACTTGTCAACGTCTAAAACGAATGCCTGGGAAATCCCACATGGAACAATTACGGGTGTTTTTTTCTCTTGTTTTGATTTTTTTTTTTCCTTGGCTAATCCTCCTGCTCTCCTCATGGGGAGAATGTCAAATGCTATTTCTCCCGTGGGCGGTCTAAAAAAAACAAAACAGAAAAATAAATAAAAACACATCCCACACATTCAATCAACCGCCGCCGTTTCCTGTTCTGTGATATCCAGTAGTTGTTTGAATGCAGCCTTCTTGTCAAATGCCACTAAGATATCATTATCTGCAACACACTGTGAGTCACCTCCAGTCATCTCGTGTCCTGCCGACAATAATGTGAGTGCATCCATATCTCCCTGGCAGGTCACTGGATCTATAGATCCTGTATGCCTGCCACATTCCTGGCTTGTAATTCATGGCTGAAGTTATGCAGGAGACATTCTCATACTCTTCTAATCGCCCTTATCTGACCAACAGAGGGACTCGTACACACCAAACACCTCGCGCCTCCCCCCCCCCCCAGACGCACTTCTCCACCTCATTTCACTCGCCTTCCGCCTCCTCGCTCGCTTCCCAAGTCACGTCAATATCACACCGCCGTTCTCTCATTGTAATATCAAACAGTCCAGTGGGAGCGTTTCAGCTCGTCCTCGGGGCTGCGGAACAAAAGGTACTGTACAGCCGCAGCATTTCACACTGTGCATTGTTTCTTTACTGGAATATTGCTTCAAAGATCAACAGTCAATATCAGGAATGTTTTCCAGACCATCGAAAAGCTTTCGCTCTGAAGTAACCGTGTACAGCAAGTACAGTGTGTTCATGGTCAGCCAGGAAGTAGGTCTGTAAACTGTGACAGATGTTCGAGTGAAAATTACATTAAAATTACATCAATTACACAATTCCATAAATACAAGCTCCTGTGTTTTGAGTCAGTTGTAGTCAGAGGTCAGAGGTCAAGCTAATACTACTAATAATACTACTCCTTTCATAATTCCCTGTAAATGGATCCATAATTGTTTATATATAATATGTCAACAGTGGATAATTCTTATTTTGCTTTGCTTTGCTTATGTTGCTTATTCTGATTGTGTTGAGTGTATTTTTTTTACATTGTTAACCAATTTAAATTGCTCACTTACTGCATTATCTCTGCATGAAAACTATGTTATGGTTAAGGTTAGGGACGTATATTGTGAGGTGCAAATGGGTCCAATAGTTCCCAGGTTCCAGGCAGGATGCCATCAGAGCAACTAGGAAAAACTAACACTGAAAGCAATACATCTTTACAGTTAGATGAAATCATTTTTGTAGGTATATCCACCCTCAAATATTTCATGTTGTCCTCTATTCTGTAGCAGTTTTTCATGGAAAGGTCACCCATGCATGACCTTGTTATATATGCACTGGGGTTGAGGTAATCCTAACATACGTACATCTTATAAACTTATAGAGAATGAAAATGTAAAACAAATAAGTCATTTCACAATGTCATTTTAAAGCAGCTTTGCTCATGCAGCACACTGGGAGGATACAGCCTCCTTCATGTAAGGTTTTTCTCCAGGCCTTTGACATGGACGAGGCTCTCTGCTGATCAGCAGGGGAGACCTGGGCTTTATTTTCTACCTAGTAATCACCTCCCACTGGTGCCATTACAGGAGGCACCAGAGAAGCTGCACCTCGCTATTTTCTAGCTCTGTTTAGTTCCCCCCTCTGCCTCTCTCTCTGATTGGTCCGCCTGTCTATTTATCTATCCATCTATATGTGCTCTCTCACTCCAGTGTGCCCTCGTTCTCCTTCACCATCCTTTTCTCTCCACATCAGTACACCCAGTTCCCATGCTCCCCTGTTTGTCATTTTCTGCCTGCCCACCTCCACCTCCACCTCCACCCTCCACGCTTTACGTTCTTCCATCCCCACCAGTGTAACACTCTTATCTGCGTCTCCCAAAAATGCTGACAGACATGTTTCTGAAATGGCTTTTCCCTGTGAAAATTCCCACTGGCCAGTCAATCGCTTAGAGTAACTAAAAGGTCAAAAATCCCCCGGCTGGAAGCTTGATGACATATTTTTGATAACACATCTAGCACAGAAGCAGCTCCCTGGTAAAATGCAAGGGAATACATGACACCAGAGCGTGTAGTGGAATTCCATGTAGCCTGGGTGAAGATTAAGATTGTTTATCCATCTGGCAAAATGTCTCACTTCATCCGACTCAGGAGTCACTGAGGCTCCACAGAAGACTTCCTGTGCTCTCCAGCTGTGGATGATTTCCTGCGACAACAGTGTGAACGAGTGGTTCCAGCAGCACCTGTAATCACTGTCAAAGCAGATTGGTAATATTCAGGAGTCACTTCCATTGGCAACACGTCCTCCAAAGTAAACACCAGTATTTCCTTCCAAAAGAGTCCCAAACAGACCCATATGAGCTCATTAGTGAACATGAGCATGTTAATACACTAAACAAGATGGTGAACATGGTGAACTTATCTTAACCTCAGCATCTTACTGTTATTATTGTGACCTAGCTGCACGCTGACATTTGGGTCATTCCAGAATTGGAGGACATTTTACGTCCCACCCATCAAATTTTAAATAATCCACATACAAAATCATAAAACATGCAGTTTCTGAGTAAATTTACTTGTCCTGAGAGCAAATCTAAAAAAACTAAAAGAAAAGAAAAGAAAAGAATGCTTGAAAATAGTTTTAAAAACACCAAATAAGTCTGGAGTACCCCCTAAAATGCAAAAAAAAAACCAGTTAACATGAAATTTAAATTTAATTTTTTTTTGTATTATTTGTTTCATTGCCGTCTCGTGTAGCTGTGGGAACATTTGTTTTAATAATAATAATATTTCATTATCATAATTATTATTCATGGAGCATGTGTCCCCCAACATGGACGCAACCCTGTTACCATAACCTTTTTAGCATGGTAGAAGAAGAAGAAAGCAGTGAATCACATGATATGCTGGACTTGACATCATCAAACAGTTTTCCAAAAGAATGAGTAGAGCAAAGTTATGTCCTCTCTTCTATTTTTCATATTTTTATAACATAGTTAGCCTTGATTGAATGTCTCACTCTACCTCATGCAACCCTGTTATGCCTATAATCAATCAATCAAGACAATTTTTTAAAAGAAATTTCTTTACTTATTTTCATAGGTAAGTTTGTCCTCTTCCTCAGCAGTAACAGCTAGCTAAGCAGCTAGCTTCTACTGCTGAGAGAAAGCTAACATTAGGATGGATTTGCAACCCTGTTACTGTGATATGAGTAACGTTGCACCAAGTATTGTAGACACCAAATAAATCATGTGAGAAAAATTGTACCATTTATCTGTAAGCTGAGCTAATCAAGCTTTTGATAGTTTATTACCTATTATTGATGAATATGTAGCAGAAGTGAAGGTTTATTTTTCAAGAATTTGGAAGCCAAAATGTCCTCCAATTCTGGAATGACCCCTATACAATATATGGCCAAAGGTTAGTGGACACCCGACCATGACACCTGCGTGAGCGTGCTGGCCTTCTCGTTCTACAACCATGGGCACTGATGTGGACATGGAGCCCCTGTGCTGTTGGAAGCCAAAAGAGCATTTGTAATGTCAGGCACTGACACAGGCTCAGCAATCCATGTTTATATTCCTCCACAACTACCAGAAGTGCAAAATCGGCTAAAATGTCTTTGGATCCTGTAGCATTGATATGACCTCTGCTTCAGCACTCGTTGGTCTACCACTTGGTGGCTGAGCTGCTCTGAACGTGCTCCCCCTTCACAATAGCACTTATAGTGAAAAATGCAGATTTAGTATGGCAGACAGTTCAAGAACTGACTCGTGGCAAAGGTGGCATCCTTCGATAGTGCCACATGTAAAGTCTGAGCTCTTTCCAACACATTCTAAAGTCTAAATGTTTGTCTATGGAGATGGCTTTGTTCTGGATTATTAGTAGGGGTGATTAGGGGTCATTTATGTGGAAGATCAGGAAGGTTTCTAACCCAATAAGAAACTACCTATACCCTACCAGGATATCAATTCACGTTAGGGGTAAAGTTAATTTGGAAATTAGCAGAGCAACCCTTTCTCCTCAGCATTACATTCAGCTAATACAGTCTGAAAGAAACACAGCGCTGCACAGAAAAATTAAAGACAGAAAAATGTTTTATTAAACATGTCTGTAAAGTAAAATGTCTATGTTGAATGTGTCTGTCTCACATTCCTGCAGCACTGGCTCATGGACACTAAAGCAGAATTAAACTTTTTTTATGATTATGTTTAACCACTCATAGCACTTTGCTAAGACTGGTGCAAGATCATGATCGTGGTCTCTTATGGAAAATGTCAACAATCACATGAGGAAGGACATTTTTACCTTTTCAATACTGAACCAATCTTTACTGAACATAATCTTGCTCAAAATGTTGCCTAAATCTCACAACATGGAAGATGTAGGATGTGAACCCCTGTGTCAAAGTCTGGTGTTTTATACACCCTTCAGCCACCTCAACCACATTCCTGCAACCTGAAACGATACAGCAAACCACACACAGCTGATACACCTATTTTTTCAAAAATAAAAGTCTTTATTGAGGATAAGGCAAAACTGAAAATCACTCTTACAAGGTGCAATGAAAAACAAAGTACAAAAGAAAATCACTCTATCGAGGTAAGTAGAAAAAGTACTAAACTGAAAAACACTCAAACGAGGAGAAACTGACTAAACAAAGTAATGAACACAAAACCATGAGAGCAGGTAACATGAGGAGTAGGTTGACGGACTAAACAGACAAGACAAACTGGCACAGCACAAGGGAAGATGCAGACATTTTATACAGGAGGTAATGGGGAACAGGTGGAGACAATCAGGGCGGGGCAGACAATCACACTGGCAGGAAACACAGGAGGAAGAGCAAGTTACCTGGAACAAGAGGAGAGACGGTTACCAAAATAAAACAGGAAATGACAAGACAACATGAGACGAGACAAAATGCAAAAAAGGAAACTTAACACTTCTTTTTGGACATGACAAAAGAGTCACAACTTTTTATTGGTGCAAGAAGGCAAAGTCTGTTGGAAATTTAAATTTGAATCATAGAATATAACCTTAATTTGTAGGAGGAAATGTGCAAACATGTTTAGCCTTGTGGAACTCCCCGTGGAAGCAAGGTCAGCTGATCCAGAAGATGAAGAACTGAAGACAAGCATGGGTTGCCTCATGGATCTAAATGACTGCAGAGAACATTTTAGAGACACAACATTTCACCATTTTCATACTCGTGGGCATATCTATGGTGTGTTTGTTCAAGAGCTCAAACAAAAAGGGGACATAGCTACATCCATATCGAGGCCCACCAGTGGTTCTCTTGATATTTGCAATTCAGCAAAAGGCTCAAACAGCGACCTCACAAAGTTGTTTTGCTCCTGTTTTTCCTCGTGACTCCTCTGTGGATAACCTCCAGAGTTAATTACTTAAGTGTTGCTCCAGAAAAACTAGCCAAAGATAAGGGAAACTGCTGACACACGCTGATACGGTTAATAGTTAGCTTTGAGACCCAAATTCTCCCTGCCTCATTATCGTACCTCTCCAGTTTTTCCCTCCAAAGCCCTGGTTTTTATGGGAGCATTTTCCTAAATTAAATATTAGTTCACACAAGACGAGGAAGTGGAGACGGGATGTGTGACCGTGGAGCATCTGTGGCAGAAGTGATGCTGCGTTCAAGTGTTGAGTTCATAACTGTGCGACATTTGAGGCGATGCAAACAGTTAAAATTCTCTCCTTAACTGGTAATAATTAACACTCGCAATATTTCTCATTAACATGATTTATCTGATGTCCTGACTAAGAATATCTGACTCTACTCATCGCTCTAATTCAATCTGTGTGGAATCATTTTCAGGGTGTGGTGAGGCATCTGTGGCGATGTGGTGAAATAATCTGGTGTGTGAAGAAGAGCAGAATGCATAAACGGGTTATTACAAAAATGATTCATAATCAGTGGAAGGATGCATTAGGGATGAGCGAGTACACCACTATCTGTATCTGTTCAACCGTCCACATTATCTGTATCTGTGTTTGGAGTGGGCGGTGCCTAAACCGGAAATGGGCGCGGAAAGGGATGTGGCTTAAAACGGTACATTATTTTAAGTCTGAAATTGATATGGATTGATCAGAAGTTGCTTAATTTGCAATATTTATAATATTATTTTTATGAACTGCAGAGAGAAAGTGTCAGATACTGCATGCAGCCACATACAATAATAATATTAATATAGGCTAATTTGTGTGTTCAGCTATATGTGTGTATGTGTATGTGTGCAAGTGGTCTGTAAGACTGTTACAGACCACAGTCTTACAGACTGGTGAACAAGGCTGACATATTATTTCCCTGTTTGCATCACTGGATGTTTGCATGAATCATGAAGTTCACACAGATCATTAAAAATAAACAGTCTCACAGACCATTTACACACATACACACATATAGCTGAACACACAAAGTAGCCTATATTAATATTATTATTGTATATGGCTGCATGCAGTATCTGACACTTTCTCTCTGCAGTTCATGAAAATAATATTATAAATATTATTGAGATATACTGTATATAGGCTTTGAATACAGTTTATTAGCAACTTCTGATCAATCCATATCAATTTCAGTCTTAAAATAATGTACAGTTTTAAGCCCCACCCTTTTCTGCGCCAACTTTCGGTTTAGGCACCGCCCACTCCGAATACAGATACAGATACAGATAATGTAGACGGTTGAACAGATACAGATACAGATAGTGGTGTACTCGCTCATCCCCAGTTCACAGTCCAAACATACAGAAAAAGAACAAGTATAAATTGCTTGAAAGGGGCCCACCTTCTCAAATAGTCCCAGTGTGACTGATTGGTCCATGTTCAAGTTTGATTGACAGCTTTCCAACAGCCAAATGGGAAACTCAAGTTGATTTAAACTGTGGTGTACAGGTTAGGTGTGAAAGCTTATCAAGTCCAAAATAAGGTCATTTTATTTTATTATTCTGCAAGTAAAACGACTTGGTAAAGTTTGGCCCTAGTTAAAAAACTTGTGCACACAAGAGCAGTCATTGTACTGTGTGTGTGTGTGTGTGTGTGTGTGTGTGTGTGTGTGTGTGTGTGTGTTTATTTAGCCAAGTTAGGTGGTATAGTAGCAGGAGTTTGGATGACCCATATGTCTTAGTTTGAAGTCCTAAACTTTGCTGCTGTCAGCCTTTTAAAAGAAACACTCTGGTTCTTAAGCCCACGATTCCCCCCCCCCCCCTTCTCTCCCTCATTAGCAGCTCTCCCCGGTGCCTGCAGAAGCTCATTATTGGTGCTCAGAGTATTGATTATGGAATTGGTTCAACAGCACATCTCCAGCCCAGATCCCATGGCCCGCATTGTTTGGCTCGGTCCTCTGTCTTCCAGCCACCTGGCAGGCAGACAGAGTTCGCTTTCGGGCCAAATTTATGGACACAAGTCGTTGTAATGCCAGACAGAGTGGGCGAATAGTCAGAGCCAATGAGCTTCTGGCTCCACTCTGGACTTCTTCTTTCCTCATTACTGACTTTATAAAAAGCTAACAGGGATTTATGCACTTGCATTTTTACAAATGCTCTGTAAAGGCTGCACCAGCCACTAGAGAACATGACCAAAACTTTATTTAAGGTTTGGTTATAAAGGTTATGCACTAATTGCGTCTGATAAAGTGAGACAAGACTTTGAGCTTTATCCTTATAAGATCACCTTGTTGTGATGGTGACATGGTTTTTTCAGAGGACGATCTCAGGTGAGTAGTTATCATTCAAGTTTTTATTCTGGTGGTCATCAAACAACTACCCCCATCCTCTGGACGGGTGTAGATTAAATTTTGATTTGCATGGGGCAGATTACAATCAGACTGTGGCCAACCGAGATACACATATACAGTATATAGGTTTGCCTTTCTGTGAAAATTGACGGTAATCTTATTGCCAGCCCTCTCCTGCTCTGTGACCATTGAGCTGACAGCACACTCACACACCAGTATGACAATACAGAATCCGGCTCATCTCATTGGTCGAGGTACTGCTGCTTGCAAAAAGGAGGCCGGCAGACCAGAGACGACAACAAAGCAGCATGGCTGACACAGATAACACAGAGTTTCGGGTCTCGAACACTGATGGCAATACGAGTAGTACCGTTACTAGGGATGAGCGAGTACATCACTATCTGTATCTGTATTCAGAGTGGGCGGTGCTTAAACAAGAAGTGGGTGCGGAAATGGGTGGGGCTTAAAACGGTACATTATTTTAATTCAAAGCCTATATACAGTATATCTTAATTGAAATATTTATAATATTATTTTCATGAACTACAGTGAAAAAGTGTGTTTTCCAAAATTGAAATATTATCATTATTATTATTATTAATATTATTATTATTATGTTATCCAGGTGACGAGTCTTTCCAAAATGGCTGTCATGTTTTAGAATCGTTATCTCAGGTTGCCACTTTTGAGAACATTACGGTGATAATTGGCAGCTTCCTGTCAGCACTTTGGCTTGCGTGGCTGAATGAAGTGCAGCAAATTTAGAGGTTGGCTGTCAGGTTCACTTTTTATAGTTTTTCTACTTTTTTTTCATACTTCCACTGTGTAGTCTTTCTGCTGTAACAGTGGGCCCTGGCTGTTGTCAGCACGCTTCTCACATGTGCAGCACACAGTCCCATTTTACAGCTTCTTTTTGTTCATTTAATATTTAATGCTTTTGTGTGGGAGCAGAAATGTTCCATTATTTATCTAGAAGCCAAATAGAAAGACAAAAGTCTGGCGGTGTCCATAGGGCACAGCCGGACTTGTCGACTGACTGTTCAGCTGTTTTGTTTTCAATAAAAAGAAGGCGCTCTCATGTGTCTGGCTTACATTATCCACAGACAGCTGAGAGCCGTCACCCACCTCACTGCTGCTCCTTCAATATAAACAAGATGAAATGTGTTGAACTATAAAGCTGTACTAAACACCCTACAATACAATATGGTGTTTTCCTGCCAAATCTGAACGACAAGAATGCTTTTTGTTTCTCTTTAATACAGACGCACTTAGATGCAAGTGAGAAAAAAAGTGTCTAGTGATTCATTTTCCAAATCTGGTTTAGCCAGGAAATCTTTAAAAGTTCCCGGGGAAAAAATGCTATGTGAACAAAAGGATAACAAGTAAGCTAAGTTATATTTTTCACCTGTCAATGCAGGTTTAAAAAAAGGTTTTGGTATTTGAAAAAAAATTGTTGTTTGCAGTTGTAATACTAATTTCGGCCACAAGAGGCTTAAGTGAAACCTTTCTGATAGTTATTGTTGTGAAAGGTTCTCTTTTAACACAAACCAAGATCTTTTCCTAAATCTCTCCAAATACACTCGTTGTGAAAACTGCGAAATTAAGTCATTTTAATAGCAATAATAGTACACTAACATGAATAGTATCGATTTTCTCATCAAAGTCTGGTCAAGACAGCCAAAAGGAGTAATTTAAAAAATAGCATTCCTTTAATATTTCATGTTTACAAAGTTCTGATTCATTGGTTGTTTTTCCAACCGGGAAAACAGCAATTAGTGACCAAAACATCAACATTGCTGAAGAAAACATGTGGGCAGCGATTTAGAGGTCTGGAACCAGTGAGGGCCATGGACAGATGGTCTGACAAACCTGCAACGTGATGAGCTCTATCACCTATAATTAATAGTTCATATCCAATATATGTGATTTATAATGTCCATGTTCCACATAAATGTGATGTCATTAAAACACAAAACAAGGTTCAGTATATAAATTAAAATGAAATAGCAGTAAGTTGTGAAGATACCAGCCAACCAAAGACTTCATCTATTAAAGTCTGTTTTTGGAGTTGGAGCCAAGCTGCTGAAATCCAAAGAGGAGCATTAGGGTGCAGGTGAAAGAGAAACTCCTGAGGTGCCTATGAAGAGGGAGAAAAATGTTCTGCGTCTACTTTTGTCATTCAAAACAGCAGAACACATGGTTTCTGAAACCTCAGGGAAGATAACAGCATGGTGCGGGGCACTGCAGTTTGAGCGAGGGCGCCTCACGACAGGAAGCACTCTTACTCATTAAAGATCATTAATTCATGTTTTTGCTGTTCCGGTCATTAAAACCGAGCCCAGAGGGAAATGCTTTTCAGAGCATTAATGCAGATGTTAAGCAAACATGAAAGAAACTATTTATGAACAAAAAAAAAAAGTGAAGGTTACAAAGCATGGATGCTGAAAATAAGTTAATTAATTACAAATGAAACTTCCATCTTAATCTTTATGCAGGATCAATTACATATTTGACAAGTGTAGGTAAGGAATTAAAATTGATCTGGGGATGTTAAAAGGCTGTTGATCTGCTGTCTAATATGCTGCTAATTGGAAGTCTGATCATTATGAATCAAAGTCAATTTTTCTCCATCCAATAGATCAGAGAGCAGATCAGAGAGCTGACCACCACTTGTCATTCAATATAGGCTGGATGAGGAATAAACAGAGGAGTATACTGTTTGAAAGACAGAGGGATCGATGGATAGATCATCTGTTTTTTAAATTACTTATGTTTTCATAATCGATAGAGGGAAACACAGTGAGAAGAAACACAACAAGACATGATACTTTTGAACAGCAAAGTCTGGGTCAAGACAAACCAGGTCTGACTTTTGCTTTGCAGTGTTTTGAACAACTTTAGATGGGAAGTAGGTAAAGCCTGCTTGAAACTACGTGATATTAGATGATGCTGCCCACAGATTTATAGATTCATGAGGTCATTACTTAACTATATATCGCTGAACGTATCATATATGATCCATGAGTTTTGGAGGCTCCTACATCATCAGTGTGCAAAATGAAAAGGTTGTGATCCACAAAATGAGCCAAACTAAAACAAGTGTTCCTCTTCCACCTGCCAGTTCTGTTGGTGGATTTCTCATTGCTGCATGACAGCAGATAGTAGCTTATAGAGAGTAATACCAATAATCAATAGTGGAATAAAAATAATCTTCTTGTTTGGAACTGGAATGACCCATTGGTTACATATTTTTGTTTTAATATGTTTTTGTTGAATGAAGTTAAATCAAACTTTGAGTCTCAAATGATGATGACATCTCAAATATGATAAAAATGGAAACTCATATATGGAAATTGATATTTGATAATGTTTTTGTTTGTTTGTCAATAAAAGGCTCCACTTTCAAAGAATTTGAATTTTCTGTTGATTATTTCATGGTTCAGGCTTTACAGGGTTAAGTATTTACATATATACAACATTTTGAAAAATGGATGTTGGAAAAGAATAAGTCCATATAATAATAAGTTGCTGTCATCACATCATGCAGCTACATATACCTGTTTTGAAGGGTTTTGTCGAGACTGTCAACCTGAAGTGTCATGAATAGAGACTTCACTTTGGTTGTTAATCCCACCGTCCCTCTAGATCAGGGGTTTTCAAAGTGTGGGATAGCGAGCCTCCCTAAAGAGAACTCAAAAGCATGCCGCCCCCCTTTTACCCCCCCCAAATTATTATTACTATTATTACTGTTATTGTTGTCGCTTTGTATGTTCCACACAGGCTTAAAAAAGGGTTTAAACAATAAATGTTATACACATCTTTATTTTTGTAAACATCTTAAACATGTTTGTATGTTCTTAAACATACTTTTAAAACATTTTAATCATCTTTATCTGTGTGTGAGGACAAATATCTTTTTTTAACACATTTTAACATCTGTATGTTTTTAACATCTTATTAAAACACATTTCTAACATCTGTATGTTTTTAGTATTTTTAAAACACATTTTAACATCTGTATGTTTTTAATATTTTTAAAACACATTTTAACATCTTTATATTTTAACATCTTTTTAAAACACATTTTAGCATCTGTTTTTAGCATATTTTAACAGAGCTTTTTAATATCTTTTTGAATACATTCAATTTAAGGCCTCTTTGAGTTTACATGGTGGCATACTGTCCTTAGCTAGCACCTCTTTGCAGATAACACTCTGTGGCAGTGGAGCATCATCAGGACCAATACATGAAAAGCCAAACTTTAAATAATCAGGGTCATACTTCCTCCGTTTTCTGCTCGCCCCAGACTCTGTGTCCTCTCTCACTTTCACTTGAGATACTAAAAATCCATCCATCTTGTCTCTTGTCAGCTGTTTACACTTTTTTTTCTTTTCAGGTTTATTTTTTCACTCGCTGCGCCTCCCCTGAAGCCCTCTGGCGCCCCCCAGGGGAGGCGCGCCCCACACTTTGAAAACCGCTGCTCTAGATGAAAGGTCAGAGGAGCAGCACAATAATTATTCATCATCCTTTAGGCACCATGGATATCTGCTTTAAAATTCATGACGATCCACCTGATAAACATTGACATGTTTCAGTCTTGACCACGGTGGTGGCGTCACACTACAAGCATGGCTGAAGATCCTTGTTCCTTTTGCAGTCTACAAACAGTGTGGCACTGAAACACAGCCTGTATGCTCTCGTGCTCTAGAAACCCTTCGCTCCATAAATACAGGTTAAAGAAAATGTGCAATCTGGGGGGCGCAGTGGGCCCCTGTCCACAGCCTGTGACCTGGTTTCCACTGTTGCTCTAAAACTATTTTTACCGTGACAGCTTTAGATGAATTCACTTCACGGGGATGATTATCCACCAGACGCACAACAGCAAACTACCTGAAACATAATGTACTGGAAGTCTGAAGCGGTGCTCTGAGACCTGGCATGGTTTCCAGCTCTCTCACCTCAGTATAATTCATAAAGCAGCAGCTGGGGCGACGGTGAATTCACCCCCTGTGTATGTGACATCCAGGCCCCCGTCAGAGCCCCCGCATCTTGATATGATGTCCACAGATTGATTCCTGGACATCTGCAGCATCCTCTGATTGAGTTACTGTTTATTGCCTCTTATGAGTTTTCCCCTCCGCCTCCAGCAGGTGATGCTGCTCCTGTCAGAGGTGTGAGCTGCTGCGTGTGATGTCGGTGTGTGTGTGTGTACAACACCTTTGCAGCAGCCCTAACCTGCTTCACACTGAGGAAGTCGAGCTTATAAACTCTAATAAGACGAACAGGTAACACATTCTTTCACGTCAGCCGCGTTCTGCTTCTGTATCTGCTGCATCCTTTTGTCCTTGAAACACACATTTCCTTTTTTTTTTTTTTTGTCTTTTTTAACCTGTTCTGTTACAGCAACTTGAGCAAATAGTGCGATGTTCTAGATGCCCAGTCGTGCCACACAGTTTTGATCTGCTACAGGGAAGTCTGAGATACTTCTCCCATAGTATGATTTATATTTTTATTTTTGGTTTGTGTGATGACCGGACCAGAACAGGAGGAGAAGGACAGAGATAAAGAATAAAGAGAGGGGGATGTGAGGACAGAAGACAAGAGACAAGAGAGAACATAACAACAACAGCAACAACAACAACAA
>JBBMOC010001147.1:5000-14127 GCA_037975185.1 Centropyge bicolor | reverse complement strand
CTCTAGTGGTTATTGGAGGAACTGCAGCTTTTTTGCACTTCCGCATTGGCTTCATTTTTCAGCGCCGGAGGTTGCCGCTTGGTTGCAGCTCCACAGATGATCCATTCTGATGTTATAAACTGTTCCTCACTTGTGCATTAGACATGGACCCCCTCCCTTTAAACATCCTTTATTAGGTCCTCTTGGGAACCCTCCACCACCTTTTCCTCACAGATGAATCTTCATCGCAAATAAGAAAAATAAAACATCAAAACTGCAATTACTTGTCTGTTTTTTTGTTTTTTTTAAAAGCTGCCACCAAGTCGTATTAAAGACCTTCTGATGTCCATTTCTGAAGAGGCGACGGGTCCCAGCGGCCAGCCGGCTGCTCATCACACTTCTATTAGCACTGGAGCCAAATGCTGCTGCAATTACTATCACTGTCATGGCCGACACAAGTGGCCCAATCCTGGTGATTAGAGTCAGGCTTTGGCACACTCTCATGGAGATGCAGACACACACACACACACACACACACACACACACACACACACACAGTTGGTAGTTGTAACTTGGCTAAGTGGATGCTCCATCGCTGAGCTACACTCAGCCACCTGCTGCCGTCTCCGTACCTTCGCTTCAGGCAGGATCATACCGCCGTCGGAGACATTAGACATTAGTCATTAATTGAGCTTAATCGTCCCATTGTTTAATTGTCTGAGGCCAACCTAATGATTATGCCAAACTCAAGTGCACTAAACACCTGGCTGCAATAAAGTGGAAGCCAGGAGTTTCTTAAACTAAGGGTGAGGACTGGAAATGGGTCACGGGCTCCACTCTGCTGGGCCCACCTGACGAGGGCAGGTAACTTTTAATGATGCGAGGACCAGGCTGAATCCAGGGTTTAAAACTTTATCAACACACATTCACAGCTGAGGGAAAACCAACGTGTGCATCACTCTGCTTCAAAATGATTTATGGCGTTTATATCGCTGCAGAGTGATGATTATTTTAGGGTGAATTTATGGCTAAGATTAGGAGCAGTGTCCAGGAATAAAGACCGTCTCCACTGCTAATGTCCTCACAGCCACTGTAATGTAAATGTGTGTGTTTGTGCCTGGAGCAAAATCCCAATTACCCCAAGTCTGACATTCTTGTTTGGCAGGACAGTGACAGTTGGCTCAAACCTCCAGGACTTGTTGGGTCACACACACACACACACACACACACACACACACACACACACACACACATTGACACATGTTGTTTCAGTCGGCCGGCTCCTGACTCAGGAGGCTGCAGCCGTCACTGAGGGTCCGATCGAATGGAAGGCCGTGAGCAGGGAGGGGTGAGAGGAGGGATGTATGTGTTGGGGGGGGGTTATTGGGTGGACGACTGCCCACCCTTTGTGCTCCAAATCCGGGGGAATCTGCTGGCCATTGTGGCTCCCTGCTTGTTGGCCAGCCAGAGAGCTGAGAGAGGGGATTTCAGCTCCGCAGAGCCGATGACAAGCAGCTTTTTTCAAAATCGTCCTCTCTGGGTTTCGCTCTTGCTCTTTTATCCTCTCGGCCTTTTCTCGCTGTCGCTCCGCTTTGTTCTGGATGCACAGTCAGCCAGCTGTAGTATCGTAATCTGTGAGTGACTGAGGTTGGTGATCCAGTCCGGAGTTGGGTTTTCGGAGTAGCACCTGTGTCTCATGATTCGTTCAGTTCGGTGCAACACAGTTTTTCCCATTTTGTCTCAGTTAACAGGCGAGGCAGAAATAGCTCACATTCATTTAGACCAGGCTATTTTTGTTGAGTCAAAATCCATGCTTATCCTCTTATTACCTGCACAGCACAGCCCCCCCCCCAGTCGTCAGCGTGGAGAAGCCTCTGAACCAGCATGTAGACTGTCAGACATCAGACCAGTCTCGGCTGAAACCAATACTAATGAGATTCTTTCAGGTGCGTTGGCAGAGTCTCAGGGCAGAGTGACGCACCGATTCCAGCGGCACAGAAAACTGCTGGGCCAATATAATTTGATATGACACGATCAGATTTAAACCTGCTCCCATCTCAAGTCAAATGAAATGAGGGATTCTACAGCTCAGTCACATTCGCTTCATGTAGAAAACATGGCTTTGCACACGCTGAAGGAGTCCCTCTGTCACACCTGAGTTCAGCTCAGTCAGTTCAGCTGGGCCACTTCAACAGACTTCAAGTTTTGACTGAGGCCATTTTGAAACACAATCACTGTGTTCATTTTATGATGCTTGTTAGCTGAAGTAGCACAAACATCAACAGCAGAACTTGACTGTTTCCCAAAACAAGGAGTCATTTGATTCAGTGTGAATCAAACCAAATATACTGTCTGGTTTATTTCACACATTCTGCTTCTGCTTGTCAAAGTCTGGTGCCTGCATTACCCACAATGCAAATGAACCAGTGACAAACCAATCAGAGGTTCAGGTGTGTTACTCACTAATGTGGCCTCAAGCAGAGACAGATCTGCTGAGCTCACGTCTTTGTTAACGGCTCCACTTTCTTTCACTCTCAAACTTGTGGTCTTCAGCCCTGACCAACGCTGACTCGAGTGACATCACTCGAGGTCATTCATCAGACTTCATTTAGCTCCCTCTGGTGCACTCCCAAAGACCTGTGAATAGACTGTGTTAAATTGTTGTAGTTCTCCTTTACTGGAGTTAAAAAGTCAGTTTGTTAATGTTTAGGCTCGGCATAAATTTTAATATTCACTGTTATGTTGTACATCAGGATCCAGTTGGAAGCTTGATGGTGACTGACACCCTCCGGGTGTTTGACTGATGCTCTGAGGAACCAATGAAATTTAATGTTCAAAGTCTGAGCACATTTCATTTTGAGCACCTTGTTTAGAGTCTCGAGGCTACAACTTTCCAAGCTTTGAGAAGATGGTTTGTGGTTGGTTCCATCTCAACATCAGATCAGAGGCAGTTAACTTGGATACAGGGACACAAAGCTAACAGGGCTGAACAGCACAGAGTTAGAGGTCAAAAATATTTCCTGATGTGGGATCCAGAGCATTTATAGCTCGTTTAAAACTTTATCCCAGCATGTTGGAGATGTGGGGAATAATCAGTCGTGAGCAAAGCAGAAAAGCTTCTCTGGAGGCGACAAGTTAGGCAACAAATGGGGCTTCCTGGTGGTTCTGGTGTATCAGTGCAGTGTGTGTGAGTGTGTGTGTGTGTGTGTGTGTGTGTGTGTGTGTGTGTGTGTGTGTGTGTTTGTGTGTGTGTGTGGGTGGGTGGGTTTGGTTCCAGTCTCGTGCTGGGCTGTCGCGTCTCTATGCTCCATTTCCTGTCTCCCTGCTCTGTGGGCTGTCGCAGGGCCCGGAGGAGGGGGTGTGGGTGTGGAGGGAGGTGGGACGCACGCTCGTCTTTAAAATGAGAGAGACATAACGTGAATCAGTGGTTCATGATGGAGGGAGGGACGGGTTCAATCACAGGGACGATGATCCGACAGCGTGTAGCTCTTCTCTTATACCCTGTTGACAGAATAAAACATAACTCTGTGCTGCATTATGATATTTTGTTGGTGAAACCGAGGCATTCTTTGAAGACTGTCGTGAGGGTGGGATTCATGCAGAGACACCAAAAGTTAGACACAGTGAAATTCATCAAATCAGATGTGTCTTTGATGAAAAGGACACAGAACAGAAAGAGGAAGGAAGAAAAGAAGGAATGAAAGAACAAGAATGTAGTTGATCTGTCATGAGAGAAAAAAAAGTTCTCGACCAATCAGAGCCAGTTAATAGTTAATAGGAACAGTGTGACAGTGACAACACATGTGATATAATTGCAGGAAACTGGGTGAATAGTGTCACAACAAACACAAACCAGACTAAAGAGCAAACATTATATGATCATGAGCAGGTTTAATAATGATTATCAGAGAGGTTTTAGTTGACTGACACAACATGAAGATCCTGTTTGATCTATAATCAGCTGCTGAAATAGTTAATTTGATTCTAGTGTTAAAGTTACATTTGAACTGAATTTGTAGAAGATGGGTTTGAAAAATTGTGAATAAAGGAAGAAAGTAATTATTCTGCAGAAAGGAGGGTAGAAAAGTAACAATATAGGCGAGATAGCACAAATAAGGAATGAAAGGTCGGAGTCATACAAAGTCATTCGCTGCAATAATCTCAGCAAACCGAGAGAGAAACCTGAAACAATGGAGCTCGGCGAACACAACAGGAGAGCTGCCAGCCTCAAACATCGACTCTGATAACAAAGTGAGCGGAGCGAGAGTGAATTTTAAAGAAGAAACTGTGAACCAGCACGAGAAGTATAAAAGGAAAAAAAAAAGCGTAACAGTGAAGTGAGGCTGCAGGAGGAAGAGAGGGAGGCAACAGGCGGCGGCACATTAAACACAGAACTTTCAACTGGAAACTGAAGGAGCTGAAACCGCGGAGAAATACACAGCACGATGTAAAGAAAGGAAGGAGGAAGCGGAGGGATGAAAGACACGCAAGAGGAGAGGAATAGCGTGCATGCATGTGTGTATGTATAAGTGTGTGTATAAGTGTGTGTGTGAGATCCTGTATGAGCCGTGTGGAGGGCGGGCTGCATGGCTGAGCAATTCCTGTCCAGTTGGCTGGTTGGCTGTGAGTGTGTGCGGCAGGGGGTCCCAGGGAGGGCTTTGATCATTACAGAGTGTGACAGAAGAGTTCTGACAGAGAGGTAACCCCCAACCCGACACACACACACACACACACACACACACACACACACACCAGCAACAACATCACCATGACCACTAATGTTAGTCCTATACACGAGCAGAGACGAAGCAGGTGAACGTCCTGAAGTTCACCTGCTCAGAAATGACTGGATGCAACTAACAAACGTGGCAACTGTCATCAAAACAAATCTCAAGTCATGACTTAAATGAAACTTATTTTTTCTGATCAGTCTGAAAAGTAAAAAACCTCAAAGATTTGAAAGTGAGAAAGGCCAGAACGTTACATGTGAAAATTTCAGCCTCCAGCCAATCACAATCAGTTTCTGGAGCTTAATGAACTTTTGAAAATTTCTGTTTTAGCAATAATATAAATATAAATAAAACAGTTTGAGTTCATCAAATTTTATCTAACTGTTTAGCTTCATTAACCAACTCCAGCTGAACCAATAACAACATCTGAGTTAACGTTATTCAGAAATGTTACAAAAACTTTATTGTATTTTTACACAGTTCAGATTAAGATTACATAACGTTAGTTAACATACATGGAGGATCTTTATTTTCCAACCTCACACAGACGTATTTTATTCTAAAGTATTAACACCATAAACTATAACACTTGTTATGACGTTTTGACTTCAGCAGCTTTAATAACTGAAGCTAACAGACGCTCCCGTTAGCATCATTAGCTTAGCTCAACCTCCACTGAAACTCGTCCTGGACACCCGAGACAAACACAGTCAACACGGCAGCACAGTCAAACTCCAGCCAACAAGCAGATCCACAAACAGCAGAACAAACTCACCGAGAAAACAGCGCAGACGTCCCGGACAGAGACACCACACAGCCGGCGGCAGCTAGCTGGAGGCCTTTAACCCGATGCTAATTCATTAGCATGTTTGCTAATAAAGGAAGAAACAGTCTGTTAGTAGTTATTGATCCAGTTGATGAAGAGCTGCACTGAACACATTCATTCAGGAGTATGTCGTCCAAATTCAGAGATGTGACAGTTTGAAGTGTTTTCAGTAGTTTGTGGAGTTTGACAGCACAGATGGAAGCTACACCACATGGCCAAAAGTATATGGACACCTGAACACCCACATGTGGTTGTTGACACAGCTACATGTTGTCATGTTCAGTTCAGTTCGAGTGAAGCAGCAGCTCGAAGCTCGTCTCACCAGCGTTCAGGTTAAGATATGACTCCATCCAGCCTGTGTTGTGGTCTATTCACAGCTGGTAAAGCCACAAGCCTTAACATTAATTAAATCCCTTCGACATAAAAACAAATCATGTTATCAGTATCACCTGTGCAGTGACATCGTCGAGCAGCTCATTTGGGCATTAATACGCTGCTGCTCCGTGAAGGCTTTTCACAAGATTGTGTAACCTGGCTACAGGGATTTATTCTCACTCAAGAGCATTAGCGGACTGAGCCACTGAAGTTGGACAATGAGGCCTGGTTTGCAGTCGACGCTCTGAAAATTAGGATCGATCTTTGGGATTGTTAGTTGTACAGACACCAGGTGTTAAAATGCCATGTGTGCATTCGGACACGTTAATGCAAGATGTAAATGCGTTAAATGCGTCAGTGCCATGCCATTGTTCTGACAAACCATTATCCTGATTATTATCATTTTTTCGATATGCTGTTTCCGACGTTTTTTTCTAACCCTAACCATCGACCAACCACCTGACCCCGACCAAGCAAAGAACACCGGCCAATCAGAGCGATACTGGGCTGGTCTTTCCTGACATTTTTTGGACTATTGAGGTTTCAGAATACTGGACCTGGACCCCACCTGGACCCTAGAGGTAGTCAGGCTCGCTCTGTGTTTGGATCATAGGTAGGTGGAAACGTGATCCGCACCACAAGCTGGCATCTATACACAACATGACACTGATAAAGATTTTTTTTGCAAACATAAATTTTAGCCTGTTGTTGAAGGCTGAAAGAGACCAGGCCTCTGATTACTGATGTGTCTACTCTGTGCCATGAAAGGCCAAGCCATGGAGGACAGGGATGCTGTACAATAAGAGCATGTTGAGTCAACACAGACAGTTCACAAAGCTCATATTAATGTCATATATGTTTCAGCACCAACACTCACGTCCTCATAAATACAGTAAATCCACCACTGTTTCCACGGCTCCGCTTCTAACTGAAGTGTAAACACATGTACAGCTACACATTAAAGCACATTAAAGATTATACCTGAGGTTACTAAAACAGGCTCAAGACATGATGCTGTTTCACATTAATACAAGACAAATCAAAATGATGGGGATAAAAATGAACCTGAAGCAACAGAAGAATCATTTGCTTGTTGCTATTTACAACTTATGTATGTGCTGAAATTAACTGAGAGAAACTCGCTCTTTGTGTTCGACTGCCAACACGCACCAACAGTGCAGCTATTCCTCCTCATAGTTTAATAAAACTGCCCCTGAGAAAGACCAGAAGTGACCCTTAAGGCGATCAAATCATCAGACCCTGTGAAAATACCAGCCCACACACACACACACACACACACACACACACACACTCAGGGTCCAATAATAGAACATTAATTTCCCAATTTACGCTGTTTTGTCTCCAGTTGCCGGCCCGCCAGTCCTTCAGGTGTTTTCATTGAGGTTCAGGTTTCTCAGACACTCCGTGAACTGGTAATTAGTTTCCCCCGGCTTTCTGTCTCATAGCCGCTCTGTGTGTGTGTGTGTGTGTGTGTGTGTGTGTGTGTGTGTGAGAGAGTCACATCCAGACAGAAATCAATTTCAGGCGGAGATCTATCAGCTTTTGTAGCCAGCGATCCAATCATCAAATAATGCATCTGATATCACGCTGTCGAGGTGGTCTGTTCAGGGAATGATTCACTCTCTCTCTCTCTCTCTCTCTCTCTCTCTCCGTCCAATTCTTGTCTCACCACCCACACACACACACACACACACACACACACAGAGCGAGGTGATGGATAGTATTTGGAAACACATCTTTACCTCAGTATCATCAGACGAAAACACTCTCCTTCACATTATTCTACACTGTTAGATATCATCAGTCTGAGATGTTGGCGGCACGCCGGCTTGAGATTTATAGCGTTTTCTCCTAAAACCGTCTTTGTCTGCTTCTAATTCGGTTAGTGATTTTCTAGGAGACGCGTTGAAATGGCACCCAGCTGCTTGAACAACAGGTGGAGAGAGCGGCGGTGTGAGCGACGGCACACTGAGAGATGTTTGTTTTAAAGGTGCGAGCGACGCCTCCTCTCATTTCAAACGCTCATGTGCTGCTGCCGCGTCGCTCTCTGCTTCATTAAGGAAGCTGCCGGTGCACAAAGTCTCTATCTGCCTCTTGTGTGACGGATTCCAGCGGCTGACTGCTGAGTGTTGCTGCTGCTGTCTAATGAAGCCCTCGCAGTTTGATTCTGTGGAGCTGACATTAAAGCTGGGGTGAGTCATTCTGGAGGGAGATTGTTGGTGTTTGAGCTCGACACCCAAACAAATACACCCCCCCCCCTTCAGCTCCTTCAGAGGCTACACCCCCGAAATCCGCCGACACGCAGCTCACATGTCCACACAGTCAGACGGAGGGAACGTGTTCGGCTCTGAAATCCCAGCACGCCATGAAGCGTCCGTCCTGCGAGGCCGCTGACAGCGCTGTCGGCCATCACGGCGGACGGCGGCGGAGACGGTCCGGCCCACTTCCCTGACAGTCATCAGCGGAGCGGAGAGCGGACCGCCGTCGCGCTGCCCTGCCTCCAGCTGTCTGGCGCCACGTCGCTGTCCGCTTCCATCGTAGCTGGGTTTGTGGTCATTTTCAGAGTTTTGTTTTGTGTGTTTGTTCATCTTTCTACAATGACACAGCTAAAAAACAAGAGTGCATTGACTCGACTGAGCAAACGTGAGTCGACTTGGTCGTCTCCACTGACGACGCCAGTCATCGACTTGTATTTCTTACCATCTTATTTTTATAGTTTTGACTGTTGACTTGATTATTATCTGCATTAATCTCGTACTCAACAAGTCAGCTCCTGAGACCTGATACTGCATCAACTAAAAGCAGTTAAATGGGTCGAGACGATCAGTCACATGATCAGACAGTTTATAAGAAGAAGGTCAAGGTCAATGACAAACTTCCTGGACCAACTCTGACTTTCAGTACTTCCTGTTTTTGTGCGGTTTCCTTATCAATGAGGTTTCTCTTGGATTCTTACCAACGTTCAGATACACTCATCTTCAGTCCATCATTACTGAGAGAAACACCGACCAGTGATTATCGTTATGCTTCAGATGGAGGACTGACATCACTTGGCTCTAAGGATGTTGATGTTGGTCCAAGTGAAAATATCAGCTACTCGATGGATTGACAGGAATTTTGCTTCTGATGTTCATGGTCCCCAGAGAATCAACCCAGAATTTGCTGTTTTTCAACATTTAACATTTCAACATTGTCC
>JBBMOC010001147.1:0-2500 GCA_037975185.1 Centropyge bicolor | reverse complement strand
CATCTTAAATGAGACGACTGTGATCGTTTCACCGAACACGACTTTACATCAAAGCAACTGTAATTAGTTGTAAAGGTTCGATGCATCAAACCTTAAATCAGCTTTTCAAGTGCAGAGAATCCGTCGGCTTCTGATGTTTAATTGTTGAACATCAAAACTGACAGACTGGGAAAGTGTACAGGCTGAGATTTTCTATTTGTTTTATGCAAAACAGTGAGATATGTGAGACGACTGTTACTGCTCCAAAACAAACAAACAATAACTGTCAGTTACAGTAACTAAATTTACTTTAAATCAGTCTGACTCATAAACACTTACAAAAAGACAGTTAATCAAATATTGTTTTCCTGTTTCTGATGCAGTGAAACACATTTACATCAGCTTTATCCTGTATTGCCTTTGAAAACTGAAACACGTGCATACAAGCTTTCAGAGATTTCAGTCACATCTCACAGTCTTTGCTCAGGTTTCATCATCGTGTACGAACACCTGTTACGGCGTCATGTGACCGACGCTCCTCGCCGGTGTGTTGTGACGACGCCTCCTCCGCCGGCTGATGAAGACTGTGAGATGTGGTTGAAAGCTGTGAAGGTGGACCTGAGATGGCTCCTGGATGATTTTATGACATATTCCCGCTGCCTCTTTCAGAGATTGCAGTTTGAGAAAAGCGAGGTAAAAAGGTAAAAAGGTTACTCACTCGCTCCACTTTCAGCTTTGTTTGGCCTCTTCGCTGCCAACAGACGCATGTCACAGCGCTTCCTAATGGAAAAGGAGGAAATAATGAAATAACAGTGGTGATACCCTTTAAAGCTGCCAGCATCCTTGACTGTCCTCCACAGAGACCAGACAGGATTTTCCTCTTTTTTCTACCTTCTTACATTTCACCTTGTCCTTGTCTGTTACATCTTCTGCTTTTAGCCAGACGATGTAATTTCACATCCACGCGTAGATGATGGACGTCGACTGATTGCACTTTCTGAACTGTATTTATGTGAGTGTTTTTTTCATATCGGTGCGTCGGCATAAACAAGGAAATCTTAAGTCAATCTACGCAGGTCATTATACTGACTTACTCACACACACACACACACTACAGAGAGGAGAAGAATAGAGGAAAGAATAAGACCTTGAGTCGGAGAGGGAATAAGAAGAATAAAAAGATGAATTTGAAGGTGGATTTGATTCCCTCAGGCAACTCCAAGGAGACTGACACAGGTGGAATATGAATGAGGAAAGTGTGTGTGTGTGTGTGGGGTGGATGGATGGTGGATGGTGGGGGGGGCGACTGGTGGTAGAGAGACCCAGCGAGTGAAGGAAGGAGATGGAGAGAGAGAGAAATGTCAATGAGAGAGGAGAAGGAAGAGAGTGGAAACAGAGAAAGTGGAGAGAAAAGGAGGGTCAAAGAGGCTGAAAGAGAAACTGACAGAGGAGTGCAGAGACAGACTGGTGAGCTAATGGCTGAAGACAATGAGAGAGAGACAAAAGGAAATGAGAGATAAGAGGTAAAGAAGCCGTTCTGGCATTTCAGAGAAGAGAGAGAGAGACTGGGCGAGCGAGGGAGAGAATCACAAGCTGTGAGACAAAAATGGTGGGAAGGTCGTTGAGGGAAAGTCAAACCACGAGGACTCGAGAACCAGGAACACAACAATTATAAAAATGTTAATGTTTCCAATGATGCTTCCAAAATACAACAATACAACAGTGAGCGTTTGGAAACATCCTCACACACGACTGTCATGAGATAAACTGTCGTGACATTGACGTCTTTTTTTGCCAGCAAGAGGCCAAAAAACCTGCTGCCTCTGATGAGAGCTGGAAAAGTTCAAGCAGCATAAAAGAGAAAGTCAGAGGGAAACGCAAGGTGAAGGGAGGAAAGACTGTTTACGTGACAGAAAATCAACAGAAGAAAAATGGACGGGAGATATTTATGGGGAAGGTTGGATTAAAGGGAAGAAGGTGGGAATGGGCGAGAAAAGAGAGAAAGGTCAGAGGAGGAGAAACAGACATGTGAGGTGACAAGAGAGGAGGAACAAAAGAGAGACGGAGTGAGAAAAAAGGCAGCATGAGAATGAGAGCGAGCGGAGAGAGAGAGAGAAAAAAAGAAGCGTCAGACAATCAGGAATAGAGCGAGAGTGACAGATCGACGGGAGGGAAGGAGGAGGGAGTTGGTCTGGGGATCAAACTGGTCTCAGAGATCATTTGACAGGAGATGAAAAAAGGAGGTGATGAGGAGCGAAACGGCGCAGATGAACAGACGGGGAAGATGAATGCAGACGAGGACTGGAGGTGATGAGATAAAAGAAAGACAGGAGAGGGGGGAAAAAAAAAACACGGCGATGGAAGACTTAAGTACCTGTGGTGTCACCTTTGTTGGTGCATGACGCCACCGCTCTGCAATAATATGAATGGAGACGGCGTGGGCTGCCTCCAATCCCAAAATTTCACCTGCGCTATATATAGCTATGCATATGTGGTTTTGTTTTTCACGGGGGTTCGGGCT
>JBBMOC010001146.1:0-14139 GCA_037975185.1 Centropyge bicolor | reverse complement strand
TATGAAAACAGATGGACATATGGACAGTCAGTGTGGTCAGGAGACAACAAAAACAGAGCCTCGGGTTTGGCAATCCTTTTCAATAACCAACAGCTCCACATTCAGAGGGTTGAAAGGGTCATAGATGGGAGACTAATGTTGGTGGATATAGAAGGAGGAGGAACTAAATTCAGAGTTATAAATGTTTACTGCCCCACAGAGACTCAAGGTCGTCAGATGATGCTACAGACAATTCAAACTTTGGTTCACTGTGGGAGGGAAGTCATTATTGGGGGTGATTTCAACTGCGTTGTAGACCTAGCTGACAGAAGATCGACGTCCGCTGTAAAACTTGATACCAGTTCTCATACACTTCGAAATATTATTAAGGACTGCAACCTTATCGATGCATATAGATTGATAAACCCCTTCACTCCAGGTTATACCTGGACAAATGGGAAAAGTTTCTCTCGCATTGATTTTTTGTTTACCACACCGGGAATCAAACCACTTACTTCTACAGCTGAGGCAGTCCCCTTCTCAGATCACCATTAGCTGGACTGTTCAATAGAGATTTATGGCTCAATTAGGACTGGTCAAGGACCCTGGAAACTCAACATAAGTCTACTAGACAACCCACAGGTGGTGACAAGATACAGAGACAAACTGAATCAGTGGTTCACCTTGCAGCCTTTGTTTGATTCACTGGGAGAATGGTGGGAGGATGTTAAACATAAGACAAGGGCCTTCTTCATGGCCGAAGGCAAAAAGACAGCTGCAAAAAAACGAGCCCTCCAAAAGAGATTGCAGGCTAAGTTGCAGCGTTACTACCTCATGTTACTGTCAGGCTTTAATGTGAATGAGGACATTGTGAAATTAAAAAAAGGAATGTCCAAATTGTATGATGAGAAGAGTAGAGGGGTACTCACAAGGAGCAGAGTGCAACATTTAGAGGAAAATGAGAAGTGCACCCGCTATTTTTTTAAAAAAGTGGTCAAGTCCAGGCATTGTTTAGAAGCTGTCTTCGACAGAGATGGAAAAGAGGTAAGGGAGCCTCAAGATGTACTCGAGGTTGTCAAGTCATTCTACAGTGACCTCTATCAAGGCAAATCCATATCAGAACAATCGATGAGTTATTTTTTGTCCCACCTAACCACAAAACTTGATAACACAGACAGAGACTGGCTGGAGAGAGACTTGACAATCAACGACATAACTAAGGCCATGCAGAGTATGCAGAGCAACAAATCTCCCGGCCCTGATGGGCTGCCAAAAGAGTATTACAGCACCTTTTGGGATCAGCTAAAAGAACCACTATTGCATGTGTTTAAAGAGAGTTTTTTAAAAGGCATACTACCCCCCTCTTTAAGAACAGGCTCCATTTCACTTCTCTTAAAAAAGGGAGACAGGAAAGATTTGAGAAACTGGAGACCTTTGACTTTGCTCGGGTTTGACATTAAGATACTGTCAAAAGCTCTATTTTTTCGATTGCAACCAGTGATAGATAAGTTAGTGGGGATAGATCAAACATGTGGGGTTGTCGGTCGGTCCATGACGGACAGTCTGGCTCTCGTGAGAGACTCCTATTTTTATGCTCAGGATCGTCATCTTCCCCTCTGCCTTTTAGGATTAGATTTAGAGAAGGCTTTTGATAGCATCAGTCACCAGTATTTGCAGGCTGTTTTGGCACAACTCAATTTCGGCATCAAATTCAGAACATGGGTAGACCTGTTGTATTATGACATTTCCAGCAGAGTTTTAGTAAATGGAAATAGCACAGCACCTTTTGGGGTAAAATCAGGAGTACGGCAAGGCTGTCCACTTTCCCCTACATTGTTCATTCTTACAATAGAACCCCTGGCATGTGCTTTAAGGCACGCAAAAACCATCAGAGGCCTCCCAATCCCAGGGGCAACAGGTAACGAGGCAAAACTGAGTTTGTATATGGATGATCTAACTCTCCTCCTGAGAGACAATAGGTCAATAACAGATACTTTGCTGATTTGTGAAAAATTCACTTCTGCATCAGGAACAAAAATTAACAAGGGCAAAAGTGAAATACTTTGCCTCAATTGGAGGGAACCAGTAGAACACCTCGGCCTCATACAAAAAAATGAAACAATCAAAGTCTTAGGAGTACAGATAGGGAAAGACATGGAGAAAAAGAACTGGGAGTTAAAATTACCAAAGATCAGAGGTAAGCTCATCCAGTGGCAGGACAGGGACCTATCCATGACTGGGAAAGTCCTTGTTATAAAGGCTGAGATCCTTGCCTCCCTTACACATCTGGCAGCAACTTTCCCAATACCCCACGGTTTCATGGCCTCACTGAGGAAGATTGTCTTCCAGTTCATGTGGGGAGGGCAACACGAAAAAATAAAACGTGAGATAATGTTCAGGCCATTAGAGAAAGGAGGCAAGGGTGTCCCAGACATGGAAAGTAAGCTGAAGGCTATGTTTGTGACCCCAATTATTAATGCGTGCCTGAAGCCACAAGTAGGCCCGCTTTGGGCCCACTTTGCCATGTTTTGGGTGGGCCGGAGTGTACTCAGAGCATGGGGGAAAAGGCCACCCCAAACCATACCGTATGCACAAGCCTGGCCAAAAATTTATGATGTAGTTTTTCCATGTCTGAGAAAATGTGCATCTCAACTTCCTTTTGACACAATCACAAGAGCAGGCATTGAACAGGTTCTGTCTCCACAGCACTCAAGGTTAACTCCTGCAGGCACACTGACTGAAGAAGATTCAATAACAGTTTGGTCCAATGTAAACAACTCCGTATTATTAAATAAACACAAAGATTTAGCTTGGCAGATTGTCCATCAGTGTTTGCCCACTAGAGCTTTCCTTGAAGGTAGAGGGTGCACACGCAGTGCTAAATGTCCAAGGCCTTTCTGTGGAGACAGTGAAACTGTACAACATCTTTTTTGGTCATGTCCCACCGCCAGAGCTGTTTGGACATTAGTGCTGCCATGGCTGCAAGCATTGTACAAAAGTCCAAATAATTATGAGGACATTGCTTATGGCTGCTTGGAAAGAAACCCAACAGATAAAATGAGAAAATGGTGGATTGTCATTAACTGTGTTAAAGAGAGTTTATGGAAAGCAAGAAAGGTACAGATTGTTAGAAAGTATTGTATGCCATATGAACTCATCGTGAGATCTGTGTTAAACATTTTTGATGACTACTTGCTAAAAGACATGTCAACAAAAGAAAAGACAACCAAGCTACTACTGTGGAAAATTCCTAAGAATCCATTATTTAAAATCGTTTAGCTAAATTAAGAAATGAGTGTATTAGGAATCTAAGCACATATGTGAGAATGTGAAGGTTCGCCCAGGGCGAGGCTCAGCCATTGCACTGCGGTTGTGCTGACCCCTGTGAATNAAAAGGGGCTTGCTCCGTTCGCTCCACGCATTGACCCGGTACTGCAGTGCCACCGGGAACGGTGCGGCCTTCTCTGCTCTTGTGGAAAAGCAAAAAGCCCGTGTGTAGCTTGAGAGGTTGACAGCTATCTGTTGAGCATGCCCTGCATCTGGACTCTGCTTTCCTCGGTGCTCACTGAGAGCCTGGCAGCGCTTGAGTGGCTATGATATTTGTCTGAAGCGGCATTTCTCCACCAAGCTGGCTGAAGGCGATGGTGCTCATTCTTAAAAATTCGAGCCAATTCTTGATTATAAGCTATGAAATCGGGCTCCCATGATCCTTTAGCTTTACATAGAGGTCACAGGTCAGAATCTGCCATATTGATTCGACTGCAAGGTGAATAGGGTCGGAGAGAGCGTTAGCTCTTTTGTTTGTTGATTTTTCTTGCACAAAATGTGCGAAAAAAATGTATGTTTGCTTTATTTCACTGTCTAGCATCACAATGTCATGTTTATCAGTGTTTTAATGCACTTTTGAACTTTTACAAAACATGTTTTATTGCATTTTGTGTAGCACTTCGTAATGTTATGATATAGATGGAAATGTGGAATATCTCCAAATTTCAATCTATGGCTATCAATTTTTTATTTTTCTGTAGGATATACAGTGGAGGACACAGATACCAGAGTAAGTGTTTTAATACTGTACACAGTATAATATTACTGCTGAATGTTAGAGTCATTACATATAATCTTTAAATGTATTACTCTTCTTGTGTCTTATTTAGCCAATTGATGAACCACGTACCCCCAACCAGGCTGTAGGATATACAGTGGAGTACACAGATACCAGAGGAAGTGTTTTAAAATAACACATTACTGCCAGTACATTGTTACAAAGAACATAAAAATAATAAAGATACTGAGCCACTGGTGTTTTCTTTGTTTAGTGCTGCTGCGACAGACGTTGGATCCTAGATGCTTGCTTGTATTTGACAGCTGTTTTTCCTTTTTGTGTGGTATGCTTTGTTGGGTGCCGCCTCTTCATGCTAATACGGTGAAAGACCATGAAGCTGAGGAGAGTTAAGGGCAGTGATTATTTCCTGTCTGTTTTTCCGTTTTGCCGCTTTTTGTTGTGGACTCTTCTTTTTTTTAGAAATAACCAGAGAGTGTACTTTGTACAACTAACCCTAACCCTCTTTGCTGAGAAGGCAGAATATGAATTTTTTGGTTTATTATCTTTAACTATCTGCAGAGCAAGACAGACGCTAGCATGTACCGGCCTCCCCTACAACTTCTCATCATGGCGCTAACAGCTAAAGACAGACAGAGTACTTTATTAATCCCTTTGGGAGGTTCCCTCCGGGAAATTGGCAAAGGACTGGACTGGAAAGGAAAGGAAAGGACTGGAGATCCACACCACCACCAACAAGATTTTGGAGAAGGCCGAGGGAGAGAATGTGAAGCTGAACTGCAATTTCACCACTGCCCCGGAGGATGAAGGATATTTGGAGATGGAATGGAGCGTGAAGTCCGTACGCCACCCAATGGACTATAAAGAGGTGCTCCTGTATACAGCCGGCCAGATCTACCACAGTCTCTATGAACCTCTAAAGTCCACTTTCATTCAGAGGACCCTGAGAAAGGAGATGCTGCCATTCATCTTTGGCTGCTGACTCACAGAGACACCAGCATCTACCAGTGCCAGGTTAAGAAGGCTCCAGGTATCCGAAGCATCAAGACAGTCCTCAGAGCGCTCAAACGGCCATCAAATTCCAGCTGTTATTACACCGACGGGGCCGGAGAGTTTGGCCAAATCAAAGTGCTACATTGTCCATCTCAGGAAGGTGCTGCACCTATCCAGTACCAATGGGCAAGAATACCACCCTGGAGACTGCCCACCTCGGCGGTGATGGATCAAACGGCAGGCACACTCACGATCCCAGATGCCAGTGAAAGCCATGCAGGAACTTACAAATGCAGCGCAATTAATCGTGCTGGTGTGGAGGAGTGCTTCCTGGAACTGAACCTACAAGAGTCTTCATCGGTGGGAATGATTGTTGGAGTTGTAACAGGCCCCCTGGTCGCCATCGGGATCATCACTTCCATCACATACATCATTGTACGGCGACGACGGGAGTCAGAAACCTCCAATGAGATTCTGGAAGATGCAAGTCCCCCAACACGCTGCAAGAACACATCAACAGTGGAGATGTCACCAAGCACTGCCTTCTAAAAACACAATCACAAGGCACTCTGTAATCCTGAGCCCCAAGGTCAGGTGACACTTGAGTGCGTGGATGAAACGCCCACTGAGAACATGCCGCGGAGATCGAAGCCTATGTTCCTGGATTCCTTTGGATGTAGTGAGAACTTTTTTAAAAAACATTTTCTCCACTGAAAGGGCACGTTTGAAGGCACTTTAAGGTTTCTTAATGTAATGGCATCCTTCAGGGCATTTTTATTTTTTTTCACTGCATGGGCTTCCCACAGGGCACATGGGCCTTTATTTTTATGTATTTTACAAATTTAAACCTCTGTTTGAGAGGAGAGTTCTGATATGTATTATTGATTCTATAATGTTAGAATCATGTTTGGAAACCTGTTTTAGGAACTTTATTTTATATTTTGTCAACTGGAAGGACATCTATGAGGGCACTGTATATGTTTTGTTTAATGGAAAGGCACCTTTTGAAAGCACTTTGAGTTTTGTTTAAAGGAAGGGTGTAGCTACACCGGTCCCAGGAAATAATGGCAACGCTTCATACTGGTGCATATGATGATTTAATCACCGCTCGTTTCAAACACATTGAAACACCTTGAACACCATGAAAACTAAAATAAAAACAAAGACATAAAAAGTTACAAACACACTCTCGTCTTTCATGGTCATATACATAACATGCCAGCTCAGCATTAACACGCCAAAGAAACTTAAACCGAACACACACCATTAATGTACATAAAGGGCACAATCACATTACAGAAATAAAGAAACATGAACAATAAAGAAAATTACCATGTGCACCTTTTTAGGACCAATGTAGAAAAGTCTCTCGGTGTGTGTTCTTCACCCCTGTGATCATTTTGGCGCCGTAACCCCATGACCCGTGACGTCACTTTCCCCATAATGCTCTAGGTTGTAGTCACTACACTCTGAACCAACTCATTAAAACAATACATTTTAGAAATATTTTAAAGCTTTTATAACATTACATACACTGAATTTTAACTGCTTTTAATGTCCCCATGAATTCAAAATAACAAATGCATCTCAAAACATAAACAAATAATTCCTTAATAAAACCGTGTCTCTGACAGTTACACTCCCACCAAATTACTATGATTTATGATGAACTTTATGCTAATACTTGAATAAATCTAGTAATTTCAAAACCAAATACTGAGTATAAACTTTCCACCCTTATGTATTTAGAAATCAGTTCTTCTGACCCTTTTAGTGGCTTTCCACAAGCACAACTAGTTTGTGAATAGGACGCTCAAGAATAGATGGGTTAATGAGTCGCTGACCCTCTTTCTCTTGTTTTTTATTTTCCATCTGTACTGTGGCCTTTCTCACTAGTCCACCCTCATCCTTACAAACATCAAGGATTCTACCGAGTTTCCACTCATTACGAGGAGTCTCCTCTTCTTTGACAATGACCACATCTCCAATCTTTACATTTCTCTTTGTAGAGTTCCACCGCTGTCTGAGCATGATGTTTGCCAGACATTCTCTCCTCCACCTGTTCCAAAATTGCTCCGTTAAATACTGCACCCTGCACCATCTTTTCCTGGCATACAGGTCTTCTGCCACAAACTTTCCTGGTGGAGGTAGTAGGACAGTGGTTTTCATGGTGAGTAAGTGGTTTGGGGTAAGTGGTTCTAGACTTTTGGGATCATTGATGCAATCAGTAGTGAGTGGGCGGCTATTTATGATTGACATGGCTTCATATAGAAATGTTCTCAAAGAAGCATCATCTAATCTTCCAGCACTCTGTGAGAGGACACAGCTGAGGACACTCCTAACTGTCCTGATCTGCCGCTCCCAAACACCTCCCATGTGACTGGCATTGGGCACGTTCATAGTGAAGTCACATTGGTTTTCAGCCAAGTAAGCAGTCAGTTTGTCTTTGTCCACTTCCTTTAAGGCCTTTGCCATTTCATTTTTTGCCCCAACGAAATTTGTCCCTTGGTCTGATTTGATTTCTCTCACAGGGCCACGAATGGATGTGAAACACCGCAAGGCATTTATGAATGCATCTGTTGTTAAATCTTCCAACAGCTCTATGTGCACTGCCCTGGAGGACAGACAGGTGAATAGAAGGCCATACCTCTTACACTCCTTACGACCTTGCTTAGTGTAAAAGGGTCCAAAACAGTCCATGCCACAGTAGGAAAATGGAGGGGAAGGTTCAACACGGTTACTAGGAAGATCTGCCATCCTTTGTGTCTCTTTGGGCCTGCGAGCTCTTCTGCAAATGACACATTGTTTGATGTGGTTTGCCACGACTTTGCTGCCACCAACGATCCAGTATCCATTTGCCCTGCGCTCATTTAGAGTTTGCCCTCTGCCTTGATGCTGAGTCTTTTTATGACAGTGATCTAACACAAGATGTGTGACCACACTGTCTCTGGGCAGGATTACTGGATGCTTCAAGTCTAGAGGTAAGGAACTCCTTTTTAATCGCCCTCCCACTCTGAGAACACCATCTTGCAATACTGGATCGAGCTGGAATAGCTGATGGCCACGTGGCAGTTTGCCTTGACTCAATGTTTGTACTTCCTCTCTGAAAGCATTCCTTTGCACTAACTTTACAAGTGCAAGACTGGCTTTCCTTCTGTCTTCAACATTTATGGGTTCTGCTGATTTGGTTCCTTTTGCTAGACGCTGGATCCGTGCTACAACATTTACTGCTGTGTGCCATTTTGAGAACCGTTTGAACCTGTCCAAAAAAATCCATGTCTTCTAGAACCTTTGTGTGTAGCACTTGTGTTGTTCTGACTTCCGGGATCACCCAACAGAAGCTCTGGTGTTGATTTTGGTGGGTCAATCTCTCTTTCCCACAGGAACTCTGGTCCAGAAAGCCAATTCAAACTGATCAACTCAGCCACTTTTAGGCCTCTGGAGGCATGATCTGCCGGGTTTTGATCAGTGTCGACATGGTGCCACTGTGCTGGGTTGGTGACTTCTCTGATCCTTTGAACTCGATTTGCGACAAACACATGAAACCTACGAGCTTCATTGTTAATGTAGCCCAAGACTACTTGCGAATCTGTCCAAAAGTATTCTTGGTCAATTTTGAGCTCCAGCTCCTCTTTTAACATGCTGCTCACTGCTGCGGAGACCACTGCGGCAGTCAACTCTAGTCTTGGTATGGTTACAACCTTTGTCAGTGCAACTCTTGCTTTAGCAATGACCAAAGAGCACTGCACTTTGTGTTCACCCACCACTCTAATATACGAGCACTGACCATAACCATGGCTACTCGCATCAGAAAAGTGATGCAGTTCGACTCTTTGAACTTTTCCTAGGTTTTCTGGGATAAGGCACCTTGGTATCTGAAGGTCTTTCAGATTCTCTAGATCGTCCAACCAACTCTGCCATTGTGGCTTTAATGTTTCTGGTACTGGTTCGTCCCATCCAATGCTCTGTTGGCACATTTCCTGCAGTATTTTCTTCCCCAAGAGAAGAAACGGTGCCAGGAAGCCTAGCGGGTCAAACACAGAGGCAACCATCGAGAGGATTCCACGCCGTGTTGCTGGTTTCTTATCCAGGGTGACTTTAAAGGAGAAGTTGTCACTGTCAACACTCCACCTTACTCCTAACACGGTTTGGACTGGGAGTTCCTCATGCCTGAGATCCGCATCCTGAGCTCCACAAGCTCGCTCGCTTTCAGGAATTGACTCAAGAACTTGATGAACTTGTGGAGATACAAACTCCCTTTTGAACACACATTTTGTCCTTCTTTCACCAGTTTGATGGCTGTGTCAACAGATTCTACGCTGATGAGGCCATCATCAACATAAAAAGTTTTTTTCTGATGAAGCTTGCAGCAGCAGGATACTCTTTTCCATTCTGGTTTGCAAGATACTTCATCCCATAATTTGCGCAGCCAGGAGAGGATGTTGCGCCGAAGAGATGGACTCTCATTCGGTATTCTTTTGGCTCTGATTTTGTGTCGCCCTGTTCGAACCACAGAAACCGAAAGAAATCTCTGTCCTCTGGCCTCACATGAAATCTGTGGAACATTTTTTCCACATCACAGACCACCGCAATTGGGTGCTTACGCAATCTGCACAGCACTCCTGTCAAACCATTTGTGAGATCAGGTCCGGCTAGTAAGTGATCATTAAGAGCTGTGCCTTCATACTTGGCTGAGCAATCAAGCACAACTCTGATCTTTTCTGGCTTTCTAGGGTGGTACACTCCTTGGTGGGGGATATACCACACATTTCCTGCTTCAGGTTTGTGTTCGGCTCTCTCTGCATCACCGTCTCTAAAGACACCTTGCATAAACTTTACATAGTCCTCCTTAAATTTTGGATTTCTCTCAAGTTTACCTTTAAGATGCTTCAGCCTTACTAAGGCCAGCTGCCTATTTTCTGGCAGTTGTGGGCGTGTCTTAAAGGGGAGGGGCATCTCCAGGTGCCCATCTGCATTCTCATGTATTCCTTCGTTCAGCACTTGCATGAACCTTATATCGTCTTGCGATATACTCTTTTCCTTAGGACTTGTATCTCTGAAGTCGGATTCAAGGACTCTGATCACAGCAGCTGGGGTCAGTGGTGGATGTTCCTTGACGGACACACGATGGCACAGGCCTGTCACTTCTGTTGACCTTGCGACCTGTGTTGCACCACCTACAACGCTCCAACCCAGGTCAGTTCTGACTGCATATGGTTCATCATCACCTCCTGTGATGACATTACGTGGTGTCAACGCTCTGGAGCAGTCATAACCTATTAAGAGTCCGACCTTACAATCCATCAGCTCTGGTATTTCCTTTGCTATTCCGTTCAGATGTTTCCACCTTTTGGCAGTTTGAGGAGTAGGAATGTGGGAACGTTCAAGTGGGATAAAATCTCTGGTATAGGCAGGTGGCAAGTTAATAAAGCTTTGTGAGGTAAACCCTCTGACTCTGAGCCCACTGACTCTCTCACTCTGGACAATGGAATCTTTTCCCATCATGGTGGTAAGCTTTAACTTGACAGGCATTGGATCTGCTCCCATGTTCTCACATACCTCTTTGTCTACAAAGGTGTTGCTACTCTGTGTATCTAATAGAGCATACACTAATGTCTCTGATTCAGGTATGGTGGTTGAAGAAATCCACACAGGCACTATCATGGACGTACTCCCACCATTGCTTCTGTCAACGCAACAAGAGAGAGAAGAAGTATTCTCTTCAGCCTGTGATGATGGGTCTGTAGCAGCAGGAGAATGATCTTCATGAAGTGGTGTTGGATGATGTTTTTTACATATTCCACAAGTGGCTTTGTTCTTACAGTCTTTTGAATTGTGTCCTTTCCTTAGACAGCCAAAACACAGGTTATTGTCAAATATGAATCTTTTCTTTTCCTCCGCAGTCCTGTTGGTGAACTTCTGGCATTTGTGGATGGAATGATTTTCTCCACAGCACATGCATGTGACTGGGTTTGAGGAGGAAGCAGCAGTGCTTGCTTTCTTGGACATGTTTGAATCCTTCAAACTATTCTCCACAACACTGTGTGCTTTAATCACTGTGCTAGACCTATCTGCTGTTTTTACATTTGTGGTGAATGCATTAGCCTTTTGGCATTTTACTTCTTTGAATGTTCTTTCTTCTGTAGGTTTCAAAGCATGAAATGTAGGGATGAGCCGGATACTCGTTTCAGACGAGTATCCGTTACGGATAAAGCATTTTTGACGAATACGATTATGATACGAGTAAAATCCGTCACTATCTGTGCTCGTGTTGAAGGAAAATCCTCATTGTGTAACTGACTGTCTTCACGCTCTGTGATTGGCCAGTCACACACAGCGCCCGCCCCTCCCTACACAGACACGTCTCTGCACGTCTCTCCCAACATACGCGCGGTGCATTTGACAAGACAGAGCTGAAAACGGCTCGCGTCGCGACGGTAAATGCCTCCGCTCCGGTCCGATTTTAATTTTTTATTTTTTTAACCGTCTGCTTGCTCTTAGTTTGGCTGGTGATATGAAGTCAATTGAAAAACTTTGCTCGTACTGAACGTGGTGCTTTTGAGAAGAATACAGTGAACAAGGCTGACTTATTATTTCCCTGTTTGCCATCACTAGATGTTTGCATGAATCATGAAGTTAACACAGATCATTAAAAATAAACAGTCTTACAGACCATTTACACACATACACACACATAGCTGAACACACAAAGTAGCCTATATTAATATTTTTATTGTATGTGGCTGCATGCAGTATCTGACACTTTCTCTCTGCAGTTCATGGAAATAATATTATAAATATTTTGGAGATATACTGTATATAGGCTTTGAATGCAGTAGATTAGCAACTTCTGATCAATCCATATCAATTTCAGACTTAAAATAATGTACAGTTTTAAGCCCCGCGTAAGTTTAGGCCCCGCCCACTCCGAATACAGATACAGATACAGATAATGTAGATGGTTAAACAGATACGGATACAGATACAGATAATGGTGTACTCGCTCATCCCTAATGAAATGATGTTACATGCAATGTCTGCTTCCTGTGCAATAAAGTGAGCAAACTCCTTAAAATCAGGGTATTCCTCTGTTTGTTTCAACCATTTTGTGACGTGACGATTCCAGCGAGAGGTTATCCAATCGGGCAGCTTTTGGAGCATCTTTTGATTCTCCTCGCAGTCATTTAGCACTTGAAGTCCCTTGATGTGTGGCATAGCATTGCTGGAAGCTGTCAGAAAGTCACTAAACTGCCTCAGTTTAACCGACTCTCTTGAGCTGATCTTTGGCCAGTCTTTTAGTTTATCTCTGAATGCACGCTGAATTACAAAGGGGTGGCCATACCTAGCATTCAGTGTTTGTGCAGCGCCGTTCTATTAGTGCCTTGAAGCTTGTGCTCCACTCGAGGAACTTGAGTGGGTCTCCTGAGAAGACTGAGGGCTCAGGCGCAGGAAGTCTGGTTAGAACCACTGTGTCATGCAGGGATGACAAATGCAACTAACGATACCTCATTGTTAGTATTGCATGGCTTTCCATTGTCATTGTTCTTCCATGTTTGCTCTAACTTAATCTCATTGGAAGATACTGGACAGTGCTTGGCTTCTTCAGTGCCTGGTGCCCCTTTAAGGTCACTGATCTCAGAGTCAGTTTCAGAATATGCCTTAAGTTTAGCTGCTAGCACTTCAAGGTCTCTCTGGTTTTCAAGTCTTTTAAGTTCTTGCTTTTGTGCAGCAATTGCCTCTTCCATATTAATTTCGGCCTGCTTAGCGGCTAACTGTGCAGCACACTCTGCTCTTTTTGCTGTAATACTTCTCTGTTCTGATGAACAGCTTGAGTGGTGGCTCTGAACAGTAGATTTAGAGGCTGTACTACAGTAAACTGACTGGGCATACTCTCTGTCCAGCACCATGTGAAGTCTTGCATTTTCTGCCTTGGCATCAAACTCTTCTTGTCCTACTTCACTCATGTGCACTTTCATTAACCCCATTACATCTTTGGTTACTGCTGTGCAAGAGTCCATTTTTCTTCTGACCTCAGTAGAAGGTGCTGAATGAGATCTGATATGTTCATATATCTCTTTCACTTTTGACTCAAGCTCCTCAACAGCATCCATCATGTCGCTCAAGTCCAGGTCAGAGCACTCATCTTTAAGTTTGGCACGTGTATTTCTAACTTGCTCTTTCCATCTTTCATATAACATTGAGAATTTGTCCTCCCTTTGTGAAGCCTCTTGTTGCTTCAGTTCCTGCATTTTTGAGGTCAACTTTCTCTCTCTTGTAGACCTCCTGGGTGCAGCACTCTCTAAAGTTGCAGGGGTAGGTTCTCTCATTGTTACTTGAGTATTTCTGTCTCACCGTGGATATCACCTATGAGTATCTCCAACTTTCTTTTTTCAACATCATCAGTTTGCGATTTTAATTGTTCACTTAATCTGGTCAACTCTTTTTGAAGCACTTCAATTTGTTCATTGCATTCACCAGTTTGTGATTTATCTCCTTGAGCTTGCATTGTTTGTTTTAGAAAAGGCACTTATTGCAAAGTTGTAGTAGCTGTTGTAATCTGAGTGCAAACATTTACTCAAATAAACCTCTCAATGTACTCATTTGATTAATCATTTGAAATCTCAGTTCAAAAACACTATTAAACCATTAATGAACAAAGGTAAGCAAGAAACAATAGTTCTGTTCTAAAAATGTTTTAATTAGGTTGCAATAACAAACCAGTCCTTTCTTATGAATAAAGGAGAATTCTTTAACTTGCAGTCACTCTTTCACAAATTTTACAAAGTCCCAAAATTTGTGTATGTGGCACAATCAAACCTGCCGCTGTCTGCAGCGCTGCCACAGCAGACAGGTACTGCAGTCTGGAGCCCGAAGACAGGATGTTTGCTAAGCAGTAACATCCACAGCCGAAGGCCGCCCTCTCCTGACAAATCTGTGGTACTCGCAACCCCCGGTGTTAGGAACAGCCACTCTTCTGAACTGACGAAGCCTCTTCTCCAGCCACACGCCGCTCTTCGCCGACCACAAGCCGCTCTCAGCCGACCACACGCAGCTCTTCACCGACCACACGCCGCTCTTCACCGACCACACGTCGCTCTTCTCCG
>JBBMOC010001145.1:0-14174 GCA_037975185.1 Centropyge bicolor | reverse complement strand
GGTGAAGGAACCATCTAAAAGCTGAAAATCACATAAAACATAAAAAAATACAACTGTGTGACAATTATTGTATCATGCCAACATTTCATTGTACAAATGATCTTTCCTTTTTGACCCCGCCTCTTTTACCTTCAATGGAGTTAGTTTCTCAAAGAAGGAGGGTTTCTTCGTTTTGAAGTTAAACTGCGACCGCCATACTTGGAGTTCCTTGATGGAGGCCTAGGAAAAATAAACAAGCTTGACCAACACAAGTAACACACACTGACTTTCTGCAGTATGATGAAAACCTCAGAGCAACTTACAAATGAGCCCTTCAGCTGGAAAGTTGCATTCTGAGATGTCACATTGAAGCGAGGGAGTGGAGGCCTTATGCACACTGAATGATCATGAGTCTGTAGAGGAAATGAGGAAAAAACATCCATGTAGGCCAGTATCTCTGCACAGTTCTGGTGGTTTTGTGCGTAATAACTTTGTTAGTATGCGTAACATAAGAAATACAAGAAATGTTTTTTTAAAGTAATTTAAAGATTAAAAACATCAGAAGCAAAAAGTAAAACTCAAAATAGGAAAGCTTAACTTGCCATGGTTTCTATGACAACAGTGAGGATTCCTTTCCCACCAGTCAGGGCCACATAACTTCCACCTTGTGCCAGATGACCAACAGTTGATAGGTAGGTCCATCCTGGCTGGGTGAACTGTGTGGTGTGGGCTACATGGAAAACAATGGAGTGCAAAACTGTTTTATTAAACCAAAGATGATAACAGAGTTAAAAGATATTCTAGTTAACCAAAGAGTCATTTCTTTAAGAACCCCGACAATTAGCCCTATAACTGTCCACTATCAAAATAAATCACTTTGAAGTATCTACGTTCATAACTTTTGCTCAGCATCTTTTCACCCCTCTATAGGTAAAAGCTAATGAGGTAAAGTTTTATGTCTGTATCAGGCCAGCATTTTGACAGCAGGGAGATGAGATGAGGGGAGAGAGATGCAACAAAGGTCTCCCACCCATGTTTGGTGCTCTGACCCATAAGTCAATGGGACGCCCCCCAGTGAAGGCTGAAAGTAAAGTAGCTGGTGACAACAGCTACTTTACTTTCAGCCTAAATTATCTCAGAAGCAGAGGTCTCCAAACCACTGCTCAGAGCTGTAGTTCTGGCCAAGTAACAGAACAAAAGGCACTCACACCTGAAAAATAATAAATGTAAATTAAAGTTTATTGAACAGTAGGTTCCTGTGAAAAATGTGATTCTGCTCAGTGTGAAAGTTGAAAAGGAGAGTGCATCATGCTTTTCACCAATGTGCTTTTATAGTGAGCAAACTTTTTTGTTCTGATAATGCGTCTAAAAATGAGTGACTTCCGCTCATTTGGTCCTTTAGGTGGCGTACTGAGCCTGATTTTGGAAAATATTTTGACAGCCACGTACAGTATACCTTATGGTATAATTAGTAGTACTGATTTTTTTTACTTTGAATGGAACCCTCAAAGGCCATCCATTTACACTGTTCTCAGCAACTTGGAAAGTGAAATGTCCAGTTTGACTCTCTTATGCTGTTAAGCTCAACAGAAATCTCATATGTGCATAGCATCTGTCTCTAAGTGCAGGATGTAATGCTGACCTGTGATCCAGATAGGGGACTCCACCACATAATTGCCACTCCAGGGCTCCTCAGCTGTCATTAGCCCATCTCTGCCAAATGGCAGTTCCTCATAGTAGCTGGCCACCAGGTTCCAGGAGATGGTGCTGAAAGAAGAATCGGTCGTCAACGAGACAGGTGTGAACAGGGGCTTAAGCCAGATGTTCTATTCTACATTTTTTTTACATTGATGATTTTTACACTTAAATATTACTTAAAAATGAAATATTTTCACTTGCTTCACTTGCTTTTTTTGTTTTGACTTTTGTCTCATAAGAATAAATGGATGAATGACTTAAAGTAATTCTCCATAAACATAAACTTGAGGTTACTCAAATAAAGCATTTGATGAACTTCTGCAGTCCTGATGAAATAAAACACATTTGTTCAGAAATGCTCATTATTCTGCCACAACGCGCTGCTTGTATATTTACTCACGCAGTCATGAGTCCATTGACGTAGTTTTGGTTGAGGATGCGAGCCCAGCAGCCTCCTCCCACCTCATCATTGAAAGTGCTGTAGTCCTCAGACGACCACAGCTTCTTCTGCGTCTTCAGGGCGTCAATCACTGTGGTGGTGCCTGGGTAGTGGGCCCTGAACACCATGCAACACACGAGAACAAGGTCAGTACGATAAGAAAATCACAGGCCTATTACCACTTGGGTGACAAATTTTGTTAATGCCAGATTTTGGACACACAAAAAATATTCAGGCTGCTTAGCAAACAAACAGCAAACTTTAGGTGGTAATGCCTTATTTTTACGTCTTTTAGGCTGATTACTCAGTACCTAAAAATAAAAGGCAGGCAATTCAGTCTGTCGATACACTTCTGGGAACGTAGACAGTATGTACAAATTAAATGTGTTTTTTATGTGTTTATTTTTGTTAACTGCTTTGTTTTAAAAAGAGAATTTTTATTTTACGAGGTCCATTATTCACTGGAATGCAGAGTATCTCTGTCTGCAAGGCATCTTTTCATATTTATATTGAAGTAAATGTAACACAATTTAATACATTTAAATGTGTGATTTAATGGTAGATTAACTTCAGCTCAGGAAAATCATTAAGTGAATTTAAACTTTAGCAAAAGCTAGCCATACATGGCCATCCCTTCAGCCAGCTTTACCCTGATACTGCATACCTTTCTTGCTTTAGCAGTCGAGCTGTCTGTTCCTCTGTGACACAGTGCATAGTAAGTATGACTGCTGCTAGAGCCCAGACATTTTCACAGAAACTGAACCATTTAATGGAAAGATATTTCTTTATCTACAGGCTATGTTAAAACAGGGGCTCAGATGAACTCAAGTCTTAACTTTAACAAAATATGTAGTTAGTGGGTTTTGGCTGTGCAGGTTAGCATTGGTAGATATTAGGGGTGCACCAATCAAGCAGGCAACAACCAAGCAAGCCAGATCAATTAAGAAAGGACTCACCTGACAGATAAAGAAAAGTATGTGCTATATAAAGTAGGATTTTAATTCATATTCCAGAAAACATCCAACTCGAAAGTTCATGTTTCGCGCTGTGTTTTTCATTTTGCAGCTCACAGACATAAAACAGAGGCTGTTAAATACAGACCATAAATAAATAAATAAACAGATTCATGTACTGCTGAATGCAATATACTGTAAGACTTCACAAGTGAGTGAGCAAGCACACACCAACGTGTAATTGGGTGGTTTAGATAGAACCTATGTGAAAGAGTAATTAAGTGTCTGTCTGGCTAAAACTTGAGGTAAATATGAAGGCATACTTTTTGATCAAAATGCATCTGTAGCACAGACGGTCAAAGAGTACTGAAAGCTGGGACTTTAGCACACTTTCTGTCTTGCTCATTGCATTCACTCCTTGATCAGATATGTCCTGATATGATTATTAACTCTTGAAAATAAATCTATACTATTTTATTCCTCTAAAACTCTTGTTTGGCTGCTTATTATTTTGCTAAATGAAGAAAACATTTTTGTACAAAAAAAAGGTACGTATCCAAAAGAGAGAAAAAAAAGATTTGATATTGGAAACAGAGCACACTGATAATACATTTTGAGGTCAGTATAATTATTGATGTTTGAAAATAAAAGAAAATCTGATATCAATGCATCTGCCCAGATACAACTGTTAACATACATCAGTATTTGTATTAAGGATCCCTTAGTTATTAAAAGAATCTGATCACTTGGAGTCAGCAGGACATTGTACAGCTGAAAAATAAACTTTTCAGTGCTCAATGGTGGATAAGTTACCTCAAACACATCACATCAGCCAACATATCCAGTGATACAGATATATCTGTGATAAGTTAAAATGATAATATTGGTATCTGTTGGGCTCTATATAAAGGAAAAAGAATACAATACCCTTGATAATATGGGCAACTTCCATCTGGAATTAGGACTAAATGTTAATCTTTTACTCTCAAACATGATCAGTTTTTTAAATACGTATGGCTGGGTATCTAACCTGCTTAAATTTAGCAAATCTGGAGTGTCTGGTCTAATATGTAATCTTGTTCATGAAGTCTTTGATAGTTTCAGATAAATCACACTCAGATCACATAGTTTATCATTTATTTATTTTTTTTTTGCCAATTTTAGTTTAATTTGGCTTAAGGTCTTGCTAAATGAAAAACAGGATTTTATGGTATGGTACCTAACCTATGTAGCATATTGGAACAGTATCTAAAAGTGTCAAATAATACCCAGCCCAAATTACGTTTCTTCACAGAGTACAAGATCACTAACATACAGTGCTGTACATTAGCCTTGACAAAATCTATTTATTCATAAAAATTAAATGGAATTTTAATTTACTTTCACTTTACAGTAATTCAAAATCTATTTCGATGATCTTTTAATGTACTGTTCTACACACAGACGAGACAGAGGTCCACCATATACTTATTTGAGCAGAGAGAAAGTTGATCCGAGTCAGCTGCAGAAAATATGATGTGTTCTTCTTTAGTAGCTTAAAAGATGCACGCACACGCACACGCACACACACACACACACACACACACACACACACACACACACACACACAATCAGAACCACTGTCATCACATACTTCTATTGTTAATACTATACATATGACATCATGCAGGTAACGTCTTTAAAGGTGAGCACAGATTATGTACTGGCATGCATCAGCTGTTAATATCTCAGCATTTTTCAGAAACAAGCATCAAGCTAGAGACAGACTCTAAGAACAAAGCTGATATTACGGCAACGGGTGACAGAGGGCGTGCTTGCAAGTATCATGCACAGAGGGGGATCCTACCCTATCACGTCTACAGCTCTGCTGAGCTCAGGGTCTAGCAGCAGAGACAGGGCAATAGGCTCCCACAGGTTGTCACTGGCTATGATCCTGACCCTCTCCAGACCACTCTTATCCAGAGTGTAGCGCAGCAGCTGGTAGAGCCAGTCACAGTCACACAGGAAGAGAGAGAGAGCAAGACACAGATTCACAGCTGGGAAAATTTTCACTTTGTATGGGTTTACAGTATTTGCTGCAACCATGTAAAATGCATACACCTACAATAATTACTTTTTTGGGGAAGAAAACTGACTTTAAAGCTGCATGTATGGATTTTTTTGGGCCACTTCCAACTAAATGAGCCGAAAAACGCATAAATGTATCACACGAGATATATTATTATCTTATCTCAGTAAGTTGATATGGATAACATTAAAGCAAACAACTGACCACGTACACATCCCAGAGACACAGAAAAACAGTAGCATTTATTCATTCAATATTTTTTTTTTGTTTTCTTTCTGGGTAGCAGTCCAACATTCCTTCTCCTCAACTGCTAAATGCTCCACTTTATTCACCAGCAAGTATCTAACTTTGTCTGCAGTTTGAAGTTACCCTAGGAACATAATATAAATGTATTCCAGTTGCTGAGTAAGCGTAGTATAAGCAAGTATTACGCTAATACGCTATATTAGCGCTTACTGTGTGTGAACAGCATCTAACCCTAACCCTAACCCAAGTTAGTGGTAGCTACAACACAAGAGCATAGATCAGTGCATACAGTATTTTATCAGCTTGTGTCAATGCAAACACTAGATTTTCTACCTGACAGCCATAACTAAACCAGCACTAGACATAGTTTACATGACTCAAAACTGCTAATGTGGCCTGCTATCATCTAAATTACGGTTTGATGGAAAATATCTTTAAGCACATTGAAAAAACTCAATTTCCTGTTCTAAACTAAAATCTATAACACTATATGTACCATGAAACACAGATGTATACATGCAGTCTGCTGACAAATGGCAGAGATAAAAAGATGGATATTTTGATCTTAGGAATCCATACTGGATGACTGAATTGAAAAAAAAAAAAATTCAGATAACTGATTTTGTTCTGCCCAGTCCCAGTGATAGTCTGTGTGTATGTCACAATGAGTGACACCTTTCACATTACGATGTGATCTTTTGTTGATAAAATAGTGTGAAGTGTAGCTTGTATTTGATTTTATGTACATGATGGCAGCAATATTCTGTACAGTTTAATACTTGAATTAACTGATCTAATTTTAGTAATGAAAATGTCAAGCTGTCAAGCAAATACTTTTTCATGCACATGAACATACTAGATAGGAGCATGCACATATGTAGCTTATCGAGGTAGTCTATAACTGAACTGTTACTGTGCACTCCTCAAGTTCAGCACATAAACAGCCACAAACATTTAGTAAGTAATTGAGTAAAGACACACCACAACGCAGCAGACATTTCACCCTCTGTACATCACAGAGCCAATGTCAGGGATCAAATGGTCCTTCAGTGAACTCGCAGCACATGATCAGACCCCAACCATTTACACAGCAACTGCACTGCCACTGGGCCAAACGAGTGATTATGCAGTGAGTTTTAATTACACGCCACCTCCACAAGGTTGTGAGGATACTGAATGGAACCAGTTCAAGAATCAGAGCTCATTTGGTGGAAAGGGGTGTGTGAGTGTGAGTTCAAGCAAACTGTACTTACCCAATCACCTCAACAGAATCACTGAGGTGTGGGTCAACAATCATAGATTTAGCGATGCTCCAATCGCCATCTGCTGCGATGATGCCAACGCCAGTTAGACCAACTTTATCCAGCGTGTTCCGGAGCACCTTGGCAACAAAGACATGCTCTCAGAGGAACCTAGCTAGAACTTAAAATCATCTCAACCACTGACAAACTACATGTTGGCATGAGTGGCACAACTCAATGTTGGTGGCTGTTTTGCTCCTTTATTTCACAGCTTAAGCTAAATTTTCCCATAATGCACATTTGCCATTCAAAAAAAAAAGACAGAACATTGAAAGAAAAGAGGTTAGGATTACCTTGATGTACTTGCTGTCATAGTTTCGCTCATTCCAAATCTAAAAAAAAAATAATTTTTTTTTTAGTTATACAGCAAATTTGTCCAAGTTGCCACTGATCCTGATCCACTAATAATTTGGTGTTAAAGGCAGAGCTAAATGTGAAGGATTAAGAGCATGGATAGCTGATCTGACTGGCAGTGGTGTTGATCAGTCTTCAACTTTAGGTATTTTTTTTTCCTCTAACATTTGATGTGTTGCTCAAAGTAGTCAATAGTCAAAGTCACAAGATCAGTGGCTGCCTATGATTTTGGTATTAACGAACCAGTTGTGTATGTAAAAGCATAACCCTCCTCCCTTGCTCTTTGTTTCTCCAGTGGCGAACAAAGGTGTGTGTATCCTTAGTGCTACTGTGAGCTAAGTGAGCTAAGTGAGTAAAAGCTGATCTGATTTCCAAAAGGCATAAAGTTAAATATGACAAATTTCTTAAATTTTTAAGCAAGAATATATGTTTTTGTCTATTTTTTACTGTTTCAAAATAAGATAAAAGGAAAAGCGTCTGAATCAAAAGTTTGATTCAGACCCTGTGTGGTCAGTACTTTCACAGGTTGTTAATAATTTTCATAGCCAGCTGTGACTCTACTTTGCAAAAGGCTTCTAGTTCAGTGAACTAAACAAAACTTCTGATGACTTTTCCTTGAAGGTCTTATGTGTAGGTAGTGCTGCACAGCAGAACAGTGAACCACCACTTTGGAGTATGCTAAATCTTCTTGAAGGTCTTTCAGTCAAAATTTCACTTCAAAATAAGTTAATTAGGGGGTTTGTTCAATACTATCTGTCCAGCTGACTGCTCAACATGATGTCACCATATTTCCCGAGCTAATAACCTGGTGAGTATGTTGAGGGAATATTGTTTTAAAGGGGTCCAAGTTTTACTTAAATAAAACAGTATTATAATTAGCAAAGTAGACTTCTAATGTTTAAAGTAAACAAACCCAAAAACTGATTTTGAAAGTACAATTAAAAAAAAAAAACATGGCTGCATTTAGTTTTGACTGCATTTAAATTGTGTTAAGGTCATACAGCACCACATAACCTGAGATACATATATGTCTTTAGCATATAATATTTGTACTTACAGTATGCGTAGATGTTGAGATTTAGAATAAATGGAGTACACACCCCAACATACTGAATGTCCAGGTCATGATACTCCTTGGCACCAAGGATCCAGTTCACCACGTATGCTGCAGTGATGTCTGGGAAGTCGTAGGGCCAGTTCTTACCATGGCCCACCCAACCAGGAAATGCCCAAGGTAAACCTATGTGAAGACATACAGCAATACACAAATGCAAGGCTGACGATCAGCCTGAGCAAATCTTTGGCATGGCATAGATACAGGTCATGAAGTTTATCTGTCATGCTAGATGTTTTCAAGCCATATATAACTAGTACAGTTATCATTCAAATAGGTCTATATGACAGGTCTACATACAATAAGGGGTTTGTGATATCCAGTAACAGAGGTAATGAGGTCATATTTTCATGATGAATTGATCTCATTTTCTTCTTTATTTCCATTCAGTTTATATTTTATCAGCTGTTTGTTTGAGCTCCCTGGAGCATACGGCGCAAGAAATTACACTGTCTTTTCTTACCAATGAGTGTGATATTTGGGTTCCTCTTCTTGGCCTCTTTCATCAACCACCACTCATAGCCTCGGAAGTAGTTCTCATCATTCTCATAGTGCATGTGTGACGGCTCTGTTCCATCTTGGAAAAGATAACAGTCCAATGTAATGTCACAACCATGAGACACTATCAGGTCTTCGTGGTCAAACTGCTGTAAAATAACACTACTGAGGAAGAACAACAAGAAGAGAGAATAGCTTGGGAAAAACAAGAAATGGACATTAGACCAGTGGAAATCTGTACTTTAGTCTGATGAGTCCAAATTTGAGATTTTAAAATTAACACTTTTTTGCTTACTACATAATTCCAAATGTGTTTACAATATTATTCTACATTGTTTATTACTCTACAATCAAAAATTTAAAAACCCATTGAATGAGAAGGTGTGTCCAAATTTGGAGTTACAATCGAGTCCAGATTGAGTTCATTCAGCCAAGTCTGTGAAGCACATGATGCTACAGTTAGCTGCTCCATCTTATTAGTGAGAGAGCTCATGGTCCATAATGATAGATGGGAGGCTTGTTTTTTTATCATCTTTTGCACTCCCTGTATTTGCTCCAGTTGTGCATCTCCTCTTCCTTCTCCTTAATTCCAGATCTCGGGTCTGTCACGGATAATATCCTTGTGTGGCACAGCTCTAACGGTTGATGAGCAAACAGTAGGGCGGTGGTTGAATGGATCTCTACATGCAATTATTATTAATCCAAACATAAGCAGAAGGCATACTACTGACCTCACCAGCTGCCCATTCATGGTTGCACACATGCTGACCATAGTGTAGACAGGAACTCAAAAATAGACTAAACTACACTAAAAACACAAGAAGGAGGTCAGAGCTGAAAGTACACGGTGCCATCTTAAAATGACGCTGACAGCCTCTACAACATGTCGGTGTCATTTACGGGCGCTGCATGTGTCCGCAAAATTCATCATCATTCGTTCATCATGGTAGCCTTCAGTGTATATAGGCTTTTACTCGTGATGTGTAACCAATCAGATGGTGCTGTGGTGGGACATTAATCCAGACTACAGATAGAAAGGCAGCTACATCTGGGTCAAAGTAGTGAATTTGTAAGTTAATTTAACCCTAACCCTTTTCTTTTGGGCTGAAAAATACTTATGTTATAATACCTTATTATTTCAATGAATTGTACTGTAGATGGGACGCAAAAAGAGAATTTATTATTTTGGATGGTTAAAAAAAATCTATACATAGAAGGGTTTTTTTCTGCCTACTTTTTCACCTGAACAAGTAATGTGAAGGGGTCATCTTGGCCTCTTAGAAACTGTGTTGAGCATTGTCAACAATGAGCAGGTGCTAGTGTTACTAAATATGACTCACCTGTAGTTTGAGCGTCTCCTCCAATCTCCACCTTCAGTATGTGCAAAGAAGCTCCAAAGTTTGGCTGAAGACAGCAAAAAGAGCACAAAAGTCACTTTCCAAGTACTTTAAAGTGGAATTTATGAAAGTTTAAATGTATCATACCTTAAACAGGTAGTCGAGTATTTGGCTGCGGTATGGCTCAGCATAATTGACCAGCAAACGAGTAGTCGCCTAAAGAAGCCAGAAAATCAGACGTAACATGAACTCAATTATTCTTGAAATATTCAAGCAACTAAGCCTCTGTCCTCCTGTCGACAGTGTCGTACCAGGAAGTCATGACAAACTGGCTGAACTCACCCCTCCGCCGCTCAAGCCTCCAATGCCGTCAAAAACTCTGCCCAGACCCTCCTCGTCGGTCAGGACATAAGTCTGAGGAGAGCAGACATTCAAAGACAAACCGAGAAATAAGACAATCACCGCCTGTAGTCTGCGGCACATCCTGCTGCTCCGGCCGCTGTGGACGCTCTGTGCGGCTGCTGTGCGCGCGCTCATGCCTGCTGTGCATCACATGACAGAAAACAGAGCGGTCACGTGCTCTCAAAAAGAAAGAAGCTGTGGGAAGCCCACTGTGACAGAAACGCATCTAGTTTACATGAAGATGCCGCTGTATTCCGTAGTTGTTGTAAAAAGCCGTAAAACGACACTTTTTCTTGACGTATTTCTGTATAAGCCCCGCCTTTTATTTACATAGCCAATAAGCTCAGGGTTGCTAAATTTCTGTTACTTCTCTAAATCAGACCAGGGATAGGCCTACTAATGTTTGGATGAGAAGTGCCTGTCAGAGGAGTAAATAATCACCTCGCCTACCTTCATTGTAAAAACTGTATTGGGATGTCTGTCACTGCAAGAGGTGGACACTAATGCAGCTAATTGTCTTAATGGAGAAGTTGCTCCGAGCAGCAGGGAGATAAGCAGACAGTATGTGAGAGTCTCAGTCTAAACAAAACCAGTTATCACCGCTTCTGGAGAAGAAATCTCTGGGAAAAGAAGGTGGAAGACATACAAAAGATATGATAGAATGGGACAGAATGCAAAAACTAAATGTGAAAGGTCAGACAGTCTGACACTTGTATAGCTCAGAAAACTTCCATACACTTCCAACAGTGAAAACAAAAGTGATGAAGTGAATGATGAAAACCACATCTAGCCTGATGGGAACTGACAGTCCAGAGGTAAATACACAACTACACAGTTTTAGCCCCGCTGGAATTATGTCTTTCCATCCAAGTTACTGCTCCAAGGCAACAAATCTTAAAACCTGCTGGCTCAAGTGGCATAAAATTTTGTGAACACATTCATACTCCTCAGAGGATGAACCCTGTTAAATGTGTTGACCCTATCTCCTTTTTGTCCAGTTCCAACCTTCATAGCAAAATTTAAACCTTGCACACAAGATATATGTTGTCAGCGGATTGATTGATATCTGAGTACATTCCTCTTGATTGTGATGTCTGTGACCGTTCCTTTAGTGCCACCCTCTGGTGAAATGACAGACTGCATTCTCCCGCTCCTTGCATTCTCCCAGCATGCACCAAGCTGCCTGCAGCAGAGAACGTGCACAAATTCAAGGATGTTCTTTCATTCATTCAATTATTCATTCTCTTTCCCCTGGTAACCTTTAGAATTACACAGAAGATGACATGAGTAACGCTTCCCACAGTGAAGACGAAGATGATGAAGTGGACAATTAAAACTCCTTCACAACTAGCCTGTTGGGTACAGACATTCAAGAGTTAAACACACCATTATACATCACACCGTTTTTTTCTCTTTCTTTCAATAAATGCCTCCCCTTTTAATTCAGGGATAGTCTTTTAAGTAACCTTTTCCCCTGCTGATTTGAACGAGGAACATGTTTGATGCTGTAAGGAGTGAAGATGAAAATGATGTGGACAGTGAAGACTTGATGAGGGGGCATTGCTAGTAGAGAGAACACATAATCTTCAGTGGTATGTAGCAAATAGTTTAACAATGAGGCATTAGTAGTCAATGTAAAGAAGTCCATTACATAAAACGAGTGCATCTGTAGACAGTATAATGGCTCTGGGCGAACTGTAGCAGCAGCTTCCCTAGAGCTGGCAGACACAGATGTGTACTGTGCCTAAATCCCCAATGGAAGCTGCAGTACTACCGTACTACTTAAATATATACTTCAATTTATAGTTGGATGAGGTTGCTTCCATTGCTTCATAACACAAGGAAGTTGAATGTTTTTTTGTGATTAGGACCTTTGTTATTACAAAGGTGACAAGACCCGGGTCTGTACTGAACCCAAATGCACGACAGAAACAAAGTACAAACAAAAATCACTCTAATGAAGAAAAACTTTTCAAAGTAGCATAAAGTAATCAACTGAAAATCACTCAACAGAGGAGGCAACAAGGCAACATGGTGGCAAGGCAAAGTAACAACAAAAAGACAAACCTGACAAGACAGATAGCGTGACATGACATTAAATACACGAGGTAATGGAGGACAGGTGGAGACAATCAGGGCAGGGCAGACAATCACACTGGCGGGAAACACAAGAGGAAGGGTAATTACCTGAAACGAGAGCAGAATGGGTTACCAAAATAAAACAGGAAGTGATGTGCCAACATGGAGACAGGACAGGAAGGAAAAAGTAACTTTTAACGCTTTTTCTTTGACATGACAAAAGGTGGTAAATCTTCATCCTGAACCCCCACTTTGAATCTCTGAAACTTTGAAAGTTAATTCTGTCATGTTAATATCAGTTAATGAGCCAGTGTTTGAGTCAAAGAGCCACTTCCTTTAATGAAACGTAATCACTTAATTCACATTGTGGTTTGACACAGCAAACAGTGAGGCCTCCTGGTACATTGACAGACAAGAGGTTAATTTTCATCAAACAGTCTATGATTTTAATGTAAAAAAAAAAAAAATTGGGATAGAGCGGGATATGGAAGTGAAACGATACATGAGCATGTGTTGCAGAAGGATAGAGGTGTGCAGTCACTGTGTGTAACTTCAAGGGTGGAAAATATTTGTAGGCTAGCATACTCTAAAGTATTGGCACACCCACAACTAATTGCTGCATCCCGCCTGCTGCTACATCATCTGCCACCTGTGGAGCCTTCTGACCTGTAGGTATCATGTTTGAGTGACTACCTGGAAACATCTCTATGGAGAGAGGATATAAAGGATTTCTTTCTTCAAATGTGCAACAATGTATGCTTTATTTTTGTTATTCCTTTTACATGGTTGTCCTGAACATTTCGCTTCCATAAGCTTTATTGACATTTAAAAATACTTAAAATAGTCTCTGTGAAATACAATCATAGTTCATAGTTTGGGTAGTAGTTTCACATTCATACATATTTAGTTTAGTCATTAAAGAATCGTGCGCACATGAAAGCCCTGCATCTTGTGCATGTACCAAGCATTGCTGTGTTTTAGTTGACGAACTTGTGAAATCTTTATGACTGTGAAAGGATTCACAAATGTATAGAATAAATGAATGTTCAAATAAATGTACAGCGTACATTAGGATGAGGAACACTGAAAACGTCATTGCCATCTGGCCTGACATGATAACAGTGTAATATGTTGCTGAAAACAACTGACAAACTGCACATTACACCTTTGCCAAGTCCATATGAATGGGACTAAAGGAGCAGTGATAAGTCAGTCCAAGTCCAGTGCTGTAGCCAATGATTTATGTTTTACATAAGGGAAGAATTGTTAATGAAATCAGCCAGATGTTTATCTGTTTTCAAGTGGTGTAATAATGCTTTACATACAAGACCAGTTTTAGTTCCATCCCTGTGATAATTCTTGTAACATGTATGTTTTCAAGATAATACATTTCCCCACTGTGGGACAAATAAAGATATATCTTTATTAATATCTATGCTGGAATAGTATCTAAAAGAAGCCAACATGTGTGGAAAAAAAGTATCCAGTAGGCTACTCTATCAAAAGAGTAAACACAACTACAAGCCAAGTATACTTAAACTACTTGTATGAGGCATGGATGCTTAATTATACTTTTCTTCGGCATATCTTCAAAAATGATCTGTATGTCTGATAATCACATGAAAATTAAACTGAAACCACACTGACTCAGTTTAAAACCAGCTTACTAACAGCACACTTGAGTAAACTTCTTTTGGCAAGGACAC
>JBBMOC010001144.1:0-14188 GCA_037975185.1 Centropyge bicolor | reverse complement strand
ACAGATACAGATAATGTAGATGGTTAAACAGATACAGATAGTGGTGTACTCGCTCATCCCTAGTGGAGAGTTCATATCACATCCTGTGTAACCGACTGTGACTGCTGGTTTCAGTTTACTCCACACCGAACCATATGCTGTGGACAGTAGAGTGCGTAGTGTGCACACTGACTCCAGGCTTTGAGCTGCAGCTGAGCCTGTGGTGATGCCCCGGGCTCATTTGGACCGCGCTATCAGCCTGCTCCCTGCTAATTGAGCTGTTGAGATTGTGGTTTGCAGGGGGCTTTACTCTGACACACCCTTGGGCCGAAGACGGCACACAGAAACACACACACCTGCACAAACACCCTCCGACACCTGTTGGGGAACAGACTTGATTGAGCACTGCTGCAGCACAAACAGGAAGCCGCAACCATAGACTGTATAAAATATGGACGTAGTGTCCGTGACGTCACCCATAGGTTTCTGAAGAGCAAAAATGAAGCAAATCGTAGTGCGTAGCCATCTTGGTAGCCTACCTCCGGTTACTCCAAATATGGACAAAGAGGTGGAGCGAGGGCGGAGCTGAGGCGGGTCGAATGAACGCTATTGGCTGAAAAAAGCCGCTTTATTCGAAATAATCAAACTAGCTACGGCTAACCAGCTAGGTTAAATGCTAAATATCGTTGCTAGCCGGCTAACCCCACGACGATCTCTTTCCCAAACTCAGTGACTAGAATTAGCCGGGGTGACGCCCTTTAGACCGTCAGTGGCTAGTTGTCAATCAAAGTGGCGCCACTTAGATTGACAGCTATGAATTGTGCATAATGATGTATGCTGTATATTTTAAACCAACGCCTTATAAAAAAATTCCCCCCCCAGAGTTGTCATGGAGTAGAAAAACAGCTTATGAGACTAGAGCCATGTTTTGAACCAGGCTGTAAATATGTTTTTTTCTGTGGTAAAATCGGACATTTTAACATGGGGCTCAAATGTAATTGACTCCCTTCTGCGGCCTGCTCTAGTGGTTATTCGAGGAACTGCAGCTTTTTTGCACTTCCGCATTGGCTTCATCTTTCAGCGGCAGAGGTTGCCGCTTGGTCTGACCAGAGCTGGTGCTTCGTGCACAGCTGAACTCTCTTTATGATGAGAGGTTTATGCACTGCAGCTCTAATATAACATCCCTCTCTACAAAACTGTTCAGTCTGATCACGTCCTGCATTGACATTCTCAGTATCTCACTAATGCACGAGCATCACCGTCGTCAAATGTGTCGACCCTGTTTACTGTTTCTTCCCGTAGACCTGAACACAGACGTCACTTTCGTTGCCGTTCTTATTGAGACACAGTTGAGCATCTTTGAGACTGAAGCTGCTGCCGTCAGTGCACCAACCATGAACTCTCTTTCAAAGTCACTTTTTCTCTCACCGTCTTTAACCAAGTCAGAATGAAGTGGCCCTGCTCTCAGGCCACAGAGAGTGACTGGGGGTTAATTGCTTAATTGTCCCATGCAGTGCACCTGTGTGGAGGCATCTGCATTCGTTCTGCTCCTCCACTCATTTATTCAGCTGCTTCCTTTCATTTGTCATGCGTCTGTGTGTTGACTGTTGGAAGAGGACAGGAAATAAACATCGCTCTCCTGTGTTAGAGCTGAGACACTGTCGACAGATTCATCCACATCCACAGCCTCCACATGACGTTCTGTAGGAGCAGATGTGTGTTTACAGTCAAACGTGAACATGCTGAAAACAAATGACTCTGTTTTACTTAGACAGCGTGAAGTGAGTCAAAACACATTTCAGCTGTCAAGTCCAGCATTAAAGCAAATATTGATGGAGCATTATTAAAGCCCTTTGTGGAGTGACGCAGCAGATCCTCATTGGAAGTCTCTGTTGGTTCGGTCTAATTAGCTGCTCCTCTCATTTATACAGAGAATATGAACTCACTTGTCTTTGCTTTGTCGATTACACAGCCTTGTAAATCAAGTGGACGGGAGATAAAAGGTAAAATAGGTTGATTTATTGATCAGCTTTCATATAATTCCTATAGTTACCAATAGAGGTCATTAAAGGTCACAGATGACTAAACGGCTCTGGGAGCACGGTGTAATAGCAGAGAGTGTCCGAGCAGGAGATGGACTGTTTGGATGGTCAGCACTTTTACTGATAATGACACAGAGGAGGACGAGTTTATCAGCATGTGAGCCGCAGACGCAGCGGGCTGCTGATGCATGGACCCGAGTATTGATCATGTAGCAGAAGACGGGACAGGTGCACATTGTTAAACAGCTGCAGCAGAGGCGTCATGCCCAGAATATAAAAGCCGTCATTAAATACTGCGCCGACGAGACCTCACTCCTCAGCCAGATGTATTTACCGCTGCAGCCCCGCGTTAATGAGCTGGATCAGGAACCAGTTGGAGGACTTGACACCTCAGCAGCACCTCGTCAATACATGGCCTTTTTTTTTTCTTATCCGACTTCGCAATTCATACGGTCGATATCAGAAAATGAAGAGCTGGTGAATGTGAGCCTACAGGACACAATAAGACGAGGCTGGAAAATGCATTGTGGGAAAGCCCAGGTGTTGCAGCAGCAATTATTGACATGGCAATGAAGAAAAGAAAAAATTCAGATCTAAATAAACTCCTCTCCTCTGACACAGAACGAGCATAGTTAAAATGTATTGAAGGGAACAAAGATATGAAGTATGAAATAAGAAAATAAACGAGGTAAATTACACTGTGAAGAAAAACCAATGTGTGAGACAATATAAACATAAACATAGTGTGCATTAAAGTGTGCTCACATTCTCACCACTGAGCTCGCAAAGGCTATACATACTGAGCAGGAAGTGTCAATGTGTGCAGAGAATTCTATTCACCTTATCAACAATAATCCACTCAGAGCAGCAGATAACATATGTGCAGGCTGAACATGCAGATGTGGATATTTGCATTATTACCTGTTCGGTTTATCAAGACATCCAGATGTCAGGGGGGGGGTGAAGGTACACGAGGAAGAAAAAAAGAAAAACACGAGGAAAGAAAATGATGTGATGGAATAATAAACTCGGAGCAGTTATTTTGAAAGCAGTCTCTGTCGGCTCGTTTTGGACGGCAGCTAATTCTGTGGAGAAAGTGCTTCCACCATATGTCACCCACTAGAGGGGGATAAGCACATCTTAAATGTTTGTTAGTCAAACAACAGTGAAGACCCAGAATCCACAGACTGTCAGCGAGGGACTGCTGGTGCTCGGGTCTCACATCAACATTCATTCTTAGACTATTTTCACATCAGCCAGAGAAGAGCAAACAGAGACGTGGTCGGTCTGTTGAGAAGCAACTTCTTCAGTCACATCACTCTTCCATGATCTTTGTACGAGCACTGAGTTTGGCAAGAGCCCAGACAAGCTTCAGCTGTTTCACTGATCTGCGACTGGGAGAGATGTGTGCAGTGTGTGTTAGCGGTGTGTCACATCGTATTGTTCACAGCATCACTTTAATTGATTGATTATGATTATAAAAAAAACATATCTAAAACATATCAGCATCGTCAAATCTTTAGCAAGTTGTACTCTGTTTTTTAAAATCAAGAATAGTATGATCAGAGAAATACCCTGAAAGATTGTGAGAGTGTTTTAGGGCCGTACTGCCTGCTCCTTGAGGGAGGGGATCTGTTTCAGTTTGTATCAGTTTCAACAGTCACATTAAAGGGACGGAGCTCTCACACCTCCAGAAACAGTGTAAACTCAGAGTGAGAGCTGTGACACTACCGGCAATCTCAGGCCACAATAAATGACCCATATCAGTGATCAGTGTGACCGCGGCACAGTCTTTGTGTCACCTCTATGAGCTTTGTCAAATTTAGGTATGGGTCATTCCAGAATTGGAGGACATTTTGGCTTCCAAATTCTAAAAATAAACCTTCACTTCTGCTACATATTCATCAATAATAGGTAATAAACTATCAAAGGCTTGATTAGCTCAGCTTACAGATAAATGGTACAATTTTTCTCACATGATTTATTTGGTGTTTACAATACTTGGTGCAACGTTACTCATATCACAGTAACAGGGTTGCAAATCCATCCTAATGTTAGCTTTCTCTCAGGAGTAGAAGCTAGCTGCTTAGCTAGCTGTTACTGCTGAGGAAGAGGACAAACTTACCTATGAAAATAAGTAAAGAAAATTAAAAAAAAAATAAGTGTTATTCTGATTATAGGCATAACAGGGTTGCATGAGGTAGAGTGAGACATTCAATCAAGGATAACTATGTTATAAAAATATGAAAAACAGAAGAGAGGACATAACTTTGCTCGACTCATTCTTTTGGAAAACTGTTTGATGATGTCAAGTCCAGCATATCATGTGACTCACTGCTTTCTTCTTCTTCTACCATGCTAAAAAGGTTATGGTAACAGGGTTGCGTGCATGTTGGGGGACACATGTTCCATGAATAATAATTATTATTTGAAATATTATTTTTATTAAAACAAATGTTCCCACAGCTACAAGAGACAGCAATGAAACAAATAATACCAAAATTTAAATTTCATTTTAACTGTTTTATTTGAGATTCAATTTGGTCATTAGGGGGAAGGGACAAGAGAAAAATGGAATTTTAGGGGGTACTCCAGACTTATTTGGTATTTTTAAAACTATTTTCAAGCATTCTTTTCTTTTAGTTTTTTTAGATTTGCTCTCAGGACAAGTAAATTTACTCAGAAACTGCATGTTTTATTATTTTGTGTGTGGATTATTTAAAATTTGATGGGTGGGACGTAAAATGTCCTCCAATTCTGGAATGACCCGCATAACACAGAACAACATACTGTGCACATATCAGCATGTTAGTGTTCAGAAGCTCCGCCTACCAGCATGTCCATACATGACGTCAGGACGACAGGGTTTTGGTAGTAACTGACTCCACTCCCTCGGTCACCAGGTACAGTGTGACTCATTCTCAATCCAATTTGTAACAGCGTCATGACGCAAGCAGCAACCTGCCTCCTGCTCCAGCTACACTTTGTACCATGTATCTGCTACACCCAGGCTCCAGAGCCAAACAGACTGTGTGTGGTGATAATTCAGGACGGGTGTACCGAGTCATGCATCGTCCTTTCTAAAACCTCTCAAACCGGTGGACGACCACGGTGACTTTGATCGGAGAACTCCGAGCGAAGCTGCAGCCTTGTACACACAGGAAGGTTTTTTAGAGGATTTAGCCCGAGCACAGATGAAAAGCCTCTTTCCTTTATGTATCGGTGCGGTTTACAGATTCTGCATATTTTTAGAGTTGGAGGGGTCAGCGGCCGGCAAATCTACAGAGCCAATCTGCCGTTGAGCTGCGTCACAAAGCCGAGCCGGCTGCACAGAATCTGAGCACCAGAGGAGGTGCACTGGAAGCTGAAGTGATCTGTTTGTCCTGGTATTAGAAGACATGTTGACAATACGAAGCCTTGTCACAAAGTTATTGATGACTCATTCCCTGTTTGCTTTCGTTCTATATCCCCCACTCTGGACTTCGACCTTCATGCGTCGGCCTCAGCTGTTTCCCTGCCCTGATTAAACTCACAGAAGGTCGAGGATTTTAAGCATTTTGACCACGTCCGTCACTCCCCATCACAGACATTAAGTCTAAACTATTCGGCTGCTGTCGCAGCTCAAACATGGCTAATGTCATTGAAAGGAATGTGGCAGACGCCCTCTCACGGTGGGGACTAATCAATTTATAAAGTGATTTACGAGGCGGCGCCTTCCTCGAGGATCACATGTAAGACATAGCATGTACAGCTGCCCACGCATGTGTGATGCCTGTTATTTGGATCTCATCTGGCGACATGACTGGAAAAACAATTCCACGATAAGTATTCCGGGGATCGAGCAGCCAAGCGTCCCCGCCTGACTGTTTATGCGCCTGCCTGTTTGCAATGTTTTCTAAGAGGGGCTCACTGCTCATTCCCACACAGGAAGTAGAACATAGAGAGAAGTGCGCCACACAGCCACGCTGAGCCTCGTGCAGGAGCCAAATCTCTTGATAAGTTTATACACTACAATCAAGCCGTAGGCCATGACGCTCGGCGGGGATTACCAAGGGATTACAATATATTCACCCCACTGGGATTCCATCACATGGTGGATCAGATCTCTGTGACAGGGGACCAGTGTGCAGCACTCCCTCCGGGCCACAAACACTACTGTGACAGATTTGACAAAGAGTCTAAGTCTGTCTGACAGCTCAACACAAACCTCTGTCTGGCTACAATGTGAATGTTAAACTAACGCTACAGGGTCTGACATCACGGCGCTCTGCCATGGCGTTTCTCCTCCATTACCTTCCGGAGGGCACAAAGCAAAGCAATTAGGGCTTTGGAAGAAATTAAGATAGTTTGGCCAAGAGTTACTGGTTGCAATCCAGTCCATTAGTGATGCAACGCTGCACAAAGAGCTCGGATTTTTTTCAACAGGCCAACTTGGGGATTTGAATCCCTTTGTAAATATAGACTTTGCTGTTTGAATAACTGAAATGTCAGTTTCGAAACCAGAAGAGAAAAACTCACCCAAACAGCTTGCAAATCATGATAATGAGACTATGGACGTCAATTAATCTCCATATCCAGAAGCATGCATGCAGACCTTTGGCAGATTAAGTTCGAATGCTTTGGACCGCTGAAAAAATTAAGCAACAGCTTCAAAAGTAATGTCACGAGAGAAAAATTATAAATCCTCTTGTTCTCCATTTGTTGCATTAAACACTGGACACCATCTGTTGGGTTGGACCGTAGAATACAACAGCAGCAGGGTGGCAGCTGCCACCCTAAGATGCAACAGCCTGGCCGCAGCCTCATGTCGCACGCTGACACAATCTAAAAATACGACTGTGCGCTCCGTTAATGGGCTCTTACACTGTCTTAGTTATGGCAGGCAGACCAGCACACTGAGCAGAGATGAAGCTAAAAGGTCATTAATCAAAATAAGCCAACTCTAAACAAAAGGCAGTTTGGTTGCGCAGCCAGCTGGGATTACTGCGTATTATGACAACATTTCAGAAAAAGACAGCAACTGCTCCTGTGTATCTAATATATAAATCCCCTGTCCTGACCCCTCCCTCCACTCTGACCCCTCCTCCAGGCAGTAGGTGACTGAGATGGGCGTTCGTCTAGGCTGCTTGAGCGACTCCCCGTGGTGGCCGCCGCCGCCGCTGCTGCTGCTGCTGTTCTGCACCGTGCCCTGCTGTTCGGGGAGGCCGTTCGGGATTCCCATGCCCTCTGTGAACGTGGCAGTGGTGTTCAGCGGCTCAGCCTACCAGACGGAGATTAAGGGGCGTCTGAGTCGGGAAAACTTCATGGACCTGCCTCTGGAGGTGAACCCCATCACTGTGCTGGTCAACAACACCAACCCGCGGGCGCTGCTCACCCGCATCTGCGACACGCTCTCCACCAACCGCGTCCATGGCGTGGTGTTCGAGGACAACGTCGGCTCGGAGGCCGTGGCGCAGATCTTGGACTTCATTTCCACTCAGACAGCTGTGCCCATCGTGGGCATCAGTGGAGGCTCCGCTGTCGTCCTGCCGTACAAGGTCAGTGTGGGGGCCAAGTCAGGGCCGGGGAGAGGGCCAAGACCGGCGACGAGCTGGTTGGGGTTTTATCCATTCAGTCCACAACTCACACATGACACTGCAGCTGAACACAAAGCTGTGTAAAGTAGTGAACACAGGAAACGCCAGGATGAATACAGATCATCAGTTGGTAAACAGCAGACAGCTACAGCCCACTGCTGGCTGTAAATCACATGTAAATTTCCCAACGTTATAGGCTAAAAGACACACTCTTTTTTCATACTCTTAAAGGGAGAAGCCAAAGGATTTTTTTGTTTGTAGCTGCTATAAATTCCAAGTTTTAGGAGACACAGGCAGATGTGGAACAACAGAGGCAGGTTATAATATCGTGGATCAATGTGAGAGCATCAGGGCAGAGACTATTCATATAAATGGAAACACAGTTTAGATCTATACTACACGTTAATGGTGAAGATGGAGATCATTCATCTACTTTATAGATGGTTGGGTTTTTAAATCTATAATGAGAGATAATATTTCATATCATTACTTTCATATATGCAGGACATCAAAACTTCACTTGTGATTAAATGGAAACTACAGCTGTCAAATAAATATAATGGAGTAGAACTGTAAGGGAGCGCTGAATGGAAATCCTCCAGTAAAGTACAAGAGCCTCAAACCTCTTGATAAGTGTAGGACTTGAGTAAATAAGTTACTTTCCTGTGGCAGAGTGTGAGACGAGTCTCCAGGGTCACAGCAGGGGAACACACCATAACAGCAAACTGATGACTCTCAGATCTCATTTTCAGCCATTTGTTGTCAGGTGTTAAGTGCTTGCTTTCACTGAAGATGGATGGTTCGGCCTGTTTTTTAGATATTCAATTAACGAGTTCAAACATAGTCTGCAGCAGAGTCTGTGGTAATTACAAGCGTTAAAGGAAAAAATAAAGAATTTTAATCACAATTCCACTCAAGGTGCAAAGTTATTTTCGTGGGAGCAGTCAAATAATCACACAGAAGCCCACACGTACAGCAATTCTAGTGCTAATTACAGCAGCCATGATGAGCATTAGAGAGATGGACAGGCACAATCTGTCATTTCAAAATGACTTAATGATTAATAAATATCAGAAATAGCAATTTGCTCAGGAGTGCGTTAGAGTAGCACCAGGTTCAAGAAGCAAGAAATGAGTAAGAGAACTTTGTCAAGGTCAAACACAAAACATGAATCCCTCAAAGGTTCGTTGTACCTGATACACATAGAAATCAGCTTTTAGTTGGTCACTGTATATAATGTGTGGCTTCAATCATTATTATGAAGTCTTAACTCTCATGTGAGGTAAACAATTAAAGAGATGCTTGTGACACATACAAGCCATGAAACTGCTTGTATAGTTGAAGCTCGTATGTTTAGCAGCAATGATCGATCTATAGGAGCATCGCCCACCACGAAACAGCCACGGACACCAACTACAATCCTTTCAGAATGGGTCGGCATCACAAAACATCATATGTTGAAAACTACAGTCTGAGGCTCTGCAACAAGATTCTTTAAACTGATGAACGTTAAAGATTTATGGAAAAGTGAACATTGCACATTAACAATTGTGAATTATTAAATAAAAAAGCAATTATGCAACACAGAGAAGCAGGCATTGAAATTAAAGTTGCTTATTGAGACGGCAGAAATTTGATATCCAATTATTTATACATAATTAGTTACAGATAGTTTGTTTATATAAAAAAACATATCAGGAAAAAGCAAGTCACATACGGATGAAGACGCAGAAGAAAAGGAACAGAAGGGGCTGGAAAATAGAGCCCTGCGGGACACCACAAGAAACTCACATCACAACACATGTCCACCCGTTTGCATTTACAAATTGTTTTTTTTTAATTCAATTGGAGAGTCAATTGTACATCAGATCATTTAAGGTGATGAATTAACAATCAAGACATTCTGAACAACTGTATTTAAAGTCTCAAACCCACAAGCATCTATTGTTGTTCAAAGCTGTCTGAATGGGATCGACTGCCTCAATAACAGCGACACCTGTAGAATGAGTTTTTATCTGAACTCCACGCTTCAAGCTATGTATATTGGATTAGAATACAGTTATCTTTTAGACAGATTTGAGTCTTTGAGGCATTTTCTATTTTGTGAGAAACAAGGAGATGCTAGTAAGACTCCAGCAGTTTCCTTCATTCATACGGGTTTATAGTCGGGTCCCTGTCAGCGGCATCCATTTCAGAAAACATGGCGGGTGATCTTGCCACCAGCGGAGCTTCTCACGGGTAATAAAAGAGATGTCACTCAGCAGTTAATGTCTCCTGCTGCTCATTTGCACTCTAACTAGTCTAACTTGAGGACAGGAAGTGCCACTCAATCATAATAAACTTCCAAATAAACACATGTAATAAGAAGTGAGCTAATGACAAAGGCTGGCAGCTCTTAAAATGAACGACTGCTTTTCACCAGTAATTAGCCAGTGAAGGAAGTTGAGAGTGTATGCTGTGTGGTGAATGCATTAAATGTACCTTACAGAACAGTGAGTGCATGTGTTATTAATATGGATGGACCCAGTTGGAAAGCAGACGTAATTTTCTGCTTCCCACTGAGGTCCCAGGCCTCTGACTGACACACACACACCTTCCTGCTTCATCTGATCATTTGACATTTTTCAGGCAAATAACAATTACCTATGATACTGGGCCAACGTGCAGTTAATGCTCCATATGTGGTTTTGCACGTTTTGGCCATTTCACTTCAAGTCTCTTAGATTGCTGATGACCATTTTCCTATTGTCAGCACAGCCACTGATTCCTGTTCTGCTGATGTGAAAATCACATAGGCAAAAGCTCAAAACTTGTTTGAGAGACGTCTTGTATGCTGACGAAAAGATCATCTGAATGTAGCAGTTTCTTCTTCTGAAGCAAAACTGACTAAAGCAAAGTTCTTGCAAGTACTTGGACACGTCAACATGGAAGGCTTTCCAAAGATACTGCCCATGTGACTGTACTGCCCCCCGAAAACATGTTGCCTTGAACAAGATACTCAACCTCAAACCTTCCGCCAAATGAATGGAATATAAATAGAGTCGTAGGTCCAAGACCTCAGGGTATGTTTTAAAACTGGTCAGCAGTAGTCCAGCTTCCAAAATCTGTATTTAATGGGATAAAACCTGCAAACCGAATTTTAACAGAGTGACCATGAACACTATTAAATATTGCTACATCGCTGCTACTGGCAGATCAAAATGAAAAAACCTTTTGGACATTTGATATATATGATGAATACTGAATACAGCTGCATACTATGGAGGAGTGGGTGCATACATTTGCACATTTTTTAAAATGGCTGAAGCCACTTTACAAGCCATCAGTGTCACGCTGGCTCAGCTCAGAAAGGGCTGCTCATAGTGAGCCGTGGGGCAGCAGAAGGAGGGTCTGTCAGCACACCTGCTCAACATCAAAGGCTCCACCACAGATTACATCACACCACCAGAGCTGCAGCGGTGGTATTTTACCTCTGGGATCAGTCTGTCCACAGTGATTACAGTGGAGCGTATCACAGAATCCACATGGCAGAAGTCCAAGTTTTCACGAATGGAAAACAATCAACTGGAACACACAGTATCGTTAGTCACTGTTTCTGAATGAGACTAAAACTTAAAGAGTTGAAACATCAATAAGAATTTATGCTACTGGTCACTCTATTAATCAAAATGTGAAATGAGCACTCGCAGCAACTTTATTGCACCTCCAGTAAACATGTCTCATATGTGGAGGTCAACAAAGGATCATCTTTATGCCTCATGTTGTCATGTATTCCAACCTAAGTGCTGCTGTGAATGTAACAATGTGCACCACTGTTACGTACCAGATGAGTTTGTTCCAACCCTCTTTGAGTCTTCTCAATAATCAGCCCGTCGATTGATTTATGGGACGCTGTCAAAGGTAGTCAACAAGGCAGTGGAGCTCGTTCATTTTTCATACGTATCGCTGAAAGCTGAGAGTTGATCTCTCTGGAAGTGACAGCATGAAATGAGGTGATAAACCGATTCCTGTCCCCAGGACTTTCTAGTTTGTTGATTGGCACCATCAGAGGAGACACGCCATTATCCTCTTCATTTTCTGTCCCAATGAGACAAAGAGATATAGTGAGGAGCAAAACTCCAGCTAGTGGAGGAACTATTGCTAAGATGAAGACTGGACTACTGAAAGTTTACTACACTGAGAGCATTCACACATACATCTGGCTTCAAGTGAGAATTCATGTCAAGACACCAAAGCAACACTTCCCTGTTGGAAACACATCAGTCGGTTCCTATTATTAGTCTGCGAAATGCACAAACAGTGGAAAAATCAAAAGCAGTAATCATGGCTGACACAAAGGACTGGAAGGTCTTCGAAGCCCAAAGAAAGCTGGACCTGCACCTGGTCTGAAAACTGAAACATGGCTGATTCTTTGTCAACAAGCTCTCCAACAGAAACGATAAAGCAGGTCATGGCAAAGATTCACAGCAGAGTTTTCCAATCTGTCATCTCTACATGTGGGTGCACTTCAGCCACTCCAACTGTAACTGGTTGGAGAGACATTATGTGTTCATACAAAAGCTGAAGGTGCTGGAACCGAAGCTTCTATGACACTTCTACTGCAGCAGGAAGAAGTGACAAGTGAATGGACCAATCAGGTGATTATACAGCATCTCAGTCAGACGAAGGGGGGTTCTAAATGACAACAGTGGTGTTGTTGGAATCTCTGAACAAATAAAGAAATGCAGTGATGTCCTGATCCAGGGGGCTGCAGCAGCTCCATCCATCCTGACCAGACACAGCATGAACTGGGCTTTTTCTCTCATTATGCATCTGGTTCAATATGCTGACTTAAAATTCAAAGCATCCTTTGAGGCCTTCATTGCGAGGTCAGACAGATCACATCCTCTGAGCCACAGCGCCCTAAGTGGACAAAATGTAAGTCAGACACGAGCGACGCCCTGATTGTCTTTGCAGGAACATGAGCCTGAGGCTTTTCTCAGAACTGGAGCAGGTTTTTTTTCTCTGTCTGCCGTCGCTACGACCTGAACTCGCTCGTCTCTACGTCCACCTCCTGCTGCATTTTAAAACCACTGGCACAGTTACAGCAAGTACGAACGGCCGTGCAAAGTGAGCAAAGAGAGCGACACAAGGCGGTTAAATCAGTACATATGCTCGTCTACGCAGTGTCACTTTACACCACTCACATATGAGGCTGGGTGATGTGGACTAGACGGACGTCACTGTGACAATTCAAAGACGACTTCCGTGTTGATTTGTAATTTCGTTCAGACTCACACTCTCTGTACAGTAGCATGGTCTTGGTGTTGAAGTGGAAAATGGCCAGGGAGTTGTGTGTCTGTTCCTGGTTGCCGTGCAGGATCTATGTGACGTCAGCAGCACAGGAAGGTGGTGCCAGGGCATTTCCTGCTGGGCGGCGGAGGCAGACATATGTCGCAGCAAAGAGCTGTGGCCAGGAGTCGCTCTTTGTAGAAGGAGAGAGAGAGAGAGAGAGAGAGAAAGAGAGAGAGAGAGAGAGAGAGAGAAAAGAGAGAGAGAGAGAGAGAAAGAGAGAGAGAGAGAGAGCCATACACCACTTTGTGTTCAATATCTTCAGTGCTAATTTCACTCGCTGCCACAACATATTTACCGCAATACATAATTTCATTGTGGCTTCAGCCTCTTTGAGCCAAGTGACGTCTCTTGTTTCTCCCAGATTCATGGCTGCATTCCAGCTCTATCAATAGGCACCACTCACCTGAGTCATTCAAATAACATTCTGCTACCCAGCGATGCTGTTTGCGTATTGGCCCTGAAAAAAAAAAAGGCTTGGGTTTCAGCGACAGAGCCCCGGCTCCCATACAAACAGCTGTGGTGCAGAGATAATCACTGCTTTACACTCTCATCTAACTCCAACGCACACCAGTTTCAAAGCATCTGAAAACTAATCTTCTGGCTGCGCTGCATTCATTCAGCCGGACATGGCGAGATGTGAGCAGCACCAAATATCACAGGGTTGAAGAGTGAGACTGTGTCGACAACACTGCGTTTCTGCATCTGTGTTTGCAAACAGATAGCAGTTCTTCTCTGGACTGTATGTCACCCTTGTGAATGTAATCTCAGCCTGGAGAAGCTAAGCTTTCCATTCAGAGGCTGTAATCTTCTTTGGGACTGTCGTCTATTACTGTGAGCTCCTGTGGACAACAGTGAGGAGGGACGGCTCACTGACTGCACGCAGCCGAGGGTGACGCCCATTTACAAACAACCAGGTTATGATTAGAATCTAAGATATGTTAATCATTATCATTATTAATCATTCACTTGTTGGACATGTTTGTCTGTTCTCATCAATATCTCTGATTGGTTTAGAGGATTTCTGCATCATCGGGTTGAAGTACCTTAAATTTCACTCTTTAGTTCACTGAATTATTCTATATTTATTATTCTCTTTTATTTGGTTTATCTGTAGAAGGTTTCTGAACTGAAAACGGCTCGCTTCTGTAAATGCCTCCGCTCCGGTCCGATTTATTTTTTTATTTTTTTTAACCGTCTGCTTGCTCTTAGTTTGGCTGGTGATATGAAGTCAATTGAAAAACTTTGCTCGTACTGAAC
>JBBMOC010001143.1:12500-14194 GCA_037975185.1 Centropyge bicolor | reverse complement strand
CATTTATCAAAACTGAATTTTGAAGGTAGAGTGAGCAAACATACATGCCTCATGCACATGAGCCAAAACACTGTGATAGTATGAGAATGTTCTTCACCGTTCTGTTAAACAGGTTCACATTTTTTCAAGTCTGTAATGAACCAATGATCAGGTGACCTCACTGTAATCAGCCCTCCTCAAACTGGACATGAAAGGTTCCTTCTTAATGCACTTCCAGTGGGAGTGAATCTCCTCTGTGTGTTACAGAGCTCAGGAAGGAAACACTGTCCAGAGAAACATGAAGAGAGAATTCTCTGCTTAAAACAAAATCACTTTAAAGAGATAACTTGATCTGACGAGCCTGGGACATTTTGTACTTTTAGTAATAATCAGTTTATGGGTCTCTCTCAGTGGCAGTGCATGTGTGCATACTGCCCCTGGAACAGCTCTGTGTTTGGGGATGGACTGGGAACAAGCAGGTGGAGACCCTGACATACTGAGCACACAGACCACAGTCTGCACTGGTATCTGTCTTTTATCTGTTTTCATGTTGTTCCTTTACATCCATCAGTTCTCCTTACTGCCACCTCAAACCTGGAGCTGTTCGTTTCTGCCTGGCTGATCATTGTAGTTGAACATAATGGCCACATGGACATGAACTTGTCCCGTGTTAAACTGATTGGTGATGACTTTTGAATGGATCAAACAGCCACCACTCCTCACTGTAATGACTTCACACTGAGCAGCTGTCAATGCCATGGAAGCTGATGTGATCTTTTCTGTCAGTAATTGTTGTAACATTGACACCCCCCCTTTTGTCACAACACTGATGGCCTTAACACAAACCTATGGTTTTGTTGATGAGACTCCTGTGTTTTGTGTGGAGGAACACTGAGGATTTCATTCAAATAAAACTCTGAAATGGGAATTTACAGTAGGTCCAAATACTACTGGAACTAGTCAGTCATGTTAAAGCAGGTATTTGGTCTTACTGCACTAATACATAGCTCTCAGCCAGAGGTATTCTGTACATCACAACCGGTTATATGAGATGCCATTTTAACAGCAGCTGCTTTCTGTGTCTTAAACCTATAGTGGTCTCTACAGCAGACAGCTGTTTCCAAGCCATCTTCTCCTACATGCAATGCTTTCTATGGTGGAATATCAGGAGTTAGACTGCTCCCTCTCTCTCTCTCTCTCTCTCTCTCTCTCGCTCTCTCTCTCTCTCTCTCCTCCACTGAGGTTTATTCAGCAGTTACTTGTTGTAACTACAAGAACTAGTATACTGACATGGTAATACCAGTCGTGCACACTTAGAGAGGCTGAGTGAATATTTGTTTTTGTCATGCCCTGAAAAGATTAACAACAGAGAAGTTGTTGGAGCCGACAGGATGGGATGGTGTGCTGAAGCATGCACAGAAACCAAATACAGAATGGAATCAAATATGCAAAAAAAAAAAAAAAATCAAAGCAAATCTGCAAATACAGGGAAGATTTTACAGTATGCCTTTTCACTACACAAACACATACACACACAACATGTCCTTCGTCCTGTGTTTCAGCTAAAGAGTTCTGAGTGGCTGCTGGGGCCTGGTCGGTGGCTGCTGAGCCTGAATCCCTCTGACACTGTCTGGATCTTTAAAGATCACTGCAGTGGACCTGGGCCTGGATACCCCCGCTCCCAAAACACTGTTCACACACACACACTGATGTCT
>JBBMOC010001143.1:0-7500 GCA_037975185.1 Centropyge bicolor | reverse complement strand
TCAGGTGAATCACATACACACTGAGTAACAGTAAGCAACAGTAAAACCTGCACTACTTTATAGAGTCTTGACAAAGGAGAGGTGTCATTCTGACCCTATTAGATGAGTGATAGCAAGGTGGGTGTTGCCCCAGTTTGCAGTAAATTTGAGGGACAGTTCTTGGTAGTAGGAGAAGAAACACCAGATAAAAGATTGAATGAAATACTATACTCTGATACATAAGATTCATACCATTTCTCTTAGTAATAAGCTGAATTGTCTTTCTGAAATGTATCTCAAAATGCATTTTAAAATGTGAGAGATTGCTCAGTAATGAAATGAGTCATGTAGTTCAGCCTGAACAGGTTTCCCTGAAGGCACAATACAGTATATCTGAATGTTGTCACTTTACCAACATTTTAACAGTCAGGCTCAGACCGTCCCATCAACATGCTTCTTATATCCCTGGAACACTGACACTCTCTTATATAAAGCAGTGAAATACAAGGCAACCTTATTTGATTAAAAACTACACATACAAGGCGTCCAAAAGTTCCCTATGTCAGCAAACCTCCCTTCATCAACGTCTGCACGTGCACGTGCTGCATCAGCTGACAGACTAATCCACTGAGGCTGCCAACCTGCATACTAAAGCCTTTCTCTAATTAGAGCCCTCTGATCTGATCTGATCCCTGGTCCTTGGCCTGATGTGCTGGTGACAGCGACTTCAGCAGTGATAGCTCATTCAGGCTGGGTAAACACTTCACATCACCTCTCAGGTGTCTTGCATAAATTACAATAATGTGAAAGAGTAGGTGGAGGTGTTGACTTTTCACTTCAAGTGTTTGGGTGCATGTGTCTTATTCATAACTATTATGTGGGTGAAGTACTGATTTTCATACTGTATATTTACTCTTTATATGTATGACAATGACACTATTATGGCATTTTATTATTATTATGTATTTATTTTACTGATTTATTTTGATTAAGCAATAAGTTAAATAAGACCAGGTAAGCAGGTTTCTCATGCCTCATATCATAGTTTGAATGTATGTGAATCCTCTGGCCTGGAGCAAAGACATGACCACAAACAGGAAGGTGTCCCTGTGATCCTCTACTCCATGTGACAAAGTGTGAAACTTTGTTCACCTGGTAACAGCTGTGTGTAGTATATTAGAATATGGAACTACATAATCTCCTTGAGATAATATTTTGTTAAACTAATGTTTCTAAAGCCAAGAATAAAATCTCATGCTCAGCAATGTGATCTTCACCTTTTCCTCCAGGTGTCTAAGCTGAGGACTGACGGAGAAGAAGTGAAGAGAAGAAACGGCGGCCATCTTGGTTTCTTTGCAGTCGAACTCTAAACATCACCTGGGCTTTACAGAAACGGACCAAACACTTTTTCACTCCAACCAACAAAGAGTTCAGTGACATAATGATCTTCAGTAACTCTGACACTTTAACGAGGACAGTGCATTAAGAGACCTTCCTCTCATCGTCTTGGATCATGGGAAATCTATTTTCCAATGCATGTCCACCTCCGACCTGGAAATAGTCAGCTGTTTGAACTTTTCACTAGTTTTTTTTGTTTTGTTTTTTTTTAATAGCAGAAATTCTCCCTGATGATCACAAGGAAATATGTCACTCTCTTTCTGGTGGGCTCCTGTTTCCTGTTGGACTACAGCTCCCAAGTTCCCCTGCAGGCTCAGATACAGATGCTGTCGGCCAAGGGACGGGCTGGAGATACAAATACAGTGGCACCTTTGGGGAAAGTGATGTCATTACAAGGCAGGAGCAGGCTGAGGAGACATGGGAGGCCGAGGATCCAGCGTATCAAAAGAGGATGGGTGTGGAACCAGTTCTTTGTCCTGGAGGAGTACATGGGATCTGATCCACAGTATGTTGGAAAGGTGAGTAAATACTCTTCACATTTGACCTGTCATGTTTTGAAATATGTCCGTTTTTCTAGCAGGATCAGTTTCAGTGCAGCTTTGCAACTGAAGGGATTTTTACACGGTCAATATAAAGGGAAAGAAATACATTAACTTTGAACTACATTAACTTGGCAGTTGTGGATAACTACCTGTTGGCTAAAGTTCATCAGTTGTGACCAAGAGTGTCTTTAAGATAAGAGGGGGAGGAATAAAGAGGAAAGTTCAGTCGGATCATAAAGTGAAACTGAGGGAGCTGATCCATCCTGATAAGTCTATATCCAAGAGAGAAGAGTTGCTGAGAGTTGGCGTTAACTATGTCACAGCTATAAAAGCAGTGCAGCCCATTCTCCCTCTCCTGGCCTCCATAGTCTTTGTTTCCTCTGTTTACCTCTCTGTCATTGAATTTGTCTTTTAGTGAATACATGTGTTTGCAGGCTGTGTGATCTCCCCTCCTTTACTCAGTCTTGAGCCAGTTGCGACAAATTGGGGCTCATTCATAATCAGAAACAAGCTTTTTGTAGCTACAACCTCCTGTGATAGAACTGACTGGTCATTTGGTGTCTTGGTATATGAGTTCAACATTCGAGGGTTAAGATTCTCACTTTAACCCTTTGAGCCCCTTTGCAACCACAAGGTCTATTTGAATAATTCTTGTGTCATAATAAAGGGAACACTTGTAAGTTTTGAGATGTGTAAATATCAGTTTATATGTTACTGGGTAAGAGTAAATGAAGATGGCACACAGCACACATGAAAAAGCACTTTTAGGATAATAAAATGATCCAGCTGCAGCTCTAAACCTCTATCAAATCATAGCACAATATGTGAGCATTGCCACCAAAGACTGACAGCACCGTTAGCCAATTAGAAGCCCCAGAAGGCAACTAGTGCGCCAGCTTGCCTTGCGCCCCAGCCAATGGATATGTTTTGAATCTGTGGACTGTCTGCTTTGGTTTGAGGGGTTGTTTGTCCGTTTTGCATAAAGTACCACAGCACTAGAGCCAGAAATATGGCGAGTGGGTTGGCTTGGTGGTGCTGTATTAATTTCTATATTTAATCATTCATTTAGCTGGCGTTTGAGCTGTGTTTGGTGTGTGTAAAAATGGCTTATATATTCTTTTAGCCCAGGTTCTGCTGTTTAATTTGATGTGCAGCATTACTATATTCTCTCATGATTAGTGCATTGTTTCACACTATTTCTTACGCAGGGGAGCCCCCCAATTGGGGGGCTCTCAGGCTCAAAGGGTTTTAAGCTGTACGTCATTATAAGTTTAGTTGTCAGGAGAAATTAAAGAAGGAACTAAAGAACTAAGTCATCAAAACTAAGGTTGGGATCCAGAGTGGAGAAGAACTGTCTGACTGCCACCAGCTGTTTGAGTCTTTTAACCTGAGCAGGTGAGCTGGAGCTCCCTGACCAGCCAGTTTCTGCAGGAGAGCTCAGAGAGTCCAGATCCAACAAAAAGTTTGGTCATTTTGTAAAACCAATAAAAACAGAATGTGATCATTTGCAAAGAAACAATGTTCACTGACAACAGTTCTACAAAGTCTTCCTGAGCCCATGTATTAATCTCCTTTATACAGTCCTGTGTTTGACAAAGAGTTGACCCTCTCTCCATCCTGGCTTGTGAACGACTGAGTTACTGAAATATTTATCAACATAGTTTTGTCAGATTTGTGAAGTAGTTTTCTGGTAATCATTTCCACTGTACTGCGACATACCGTTAGCTAGATTAATTTATAACGAAAGAAATCCTGCAAGCAAAAACCAAAAAAGAGGAAACGTAATCTCAGAAGCATCCAGTAACTAAAGCTGTCAAATAATTGCAGTGAAGTAAAAAGTACAAATTTTCCCTCTGAATTGTAGCGGAGTAGAAGAAGGGAAAAAAAGCGACATGAAAAGAAAAGACTTTTGTACAAGTACATTACTTTAGCAAATGTGTGTAGTTACCTTCCACCACTGCAGATATTACAACCTGACACCTCTCACTATTACATCATCAGCATTAACATCACTGTTGGCTGTTGTAACTTCCTCTGCCGCCCCAACCTTCTCCACATGTGGTATAGTTTTGGTATTGATCTTAACTAAGATTTCTGGTCATGTAAGTGTTTGTTCAGTGGGAGTTAGTTGACCCACGTTTCTGCTGCTCCTCAGACTCTGCTCAGAGCCTTTCCCACCACATCCAACTGGAAAATCATTTGTAGTAAACATCAGTTCTTTGACATAAGTTCTCTACCAAAGCTGTTTTTTTTAATAGCATGAACAATAAATCCTGACTTTTACTCAAACTCCAAACCGCTGGATCCTGATACACCCATATGTCAAAGGCCGTGAACCTAAACACAGCTTTGTGTTCATAAATGTGTAGTGTTCAAACCTGAACTCATCATCAGGGTTGTTTTGTCAAATCTGAGCCACAGAAGACATTATGGGCTACACCTCTGTCGACAGGCTGAAGAGCACTGCCCATGACCAGGAAGGTCATATGTTTGTTGACGAAATGCACCTTTAAAGGTGATGATGCATGGTATATTTTAAAGGTTAGGTTTCAGTTATATTATCATTATATTATTATAAATCTGCTTGCCAGTACAGTAGGTGAGGTGACTACAGTTTTACAGAGGGTGCTGCCATTTATCTTCTAACATCAGACCCCTCAAACTAATTCTCACATATACATATGGGCTTCTATAAAATAATGTGTTTGTAATGTGTTTGATTTGTTAAATCAATATTTCAGAATGAATATGGTTTAATGTAATTTTCTGCATCCTGTCACACTTTTTATTATTATTATTGTTGTTGTTGTTGTTGTTGATAAAATTGGGAAGCATCCCGAGTGATTTCTTGTGATTCCTAGAGTCGATGTGTCTCCTCTTTAAATCCTGCCTTTATCTTTGACAGTGGTGTTGAGAGGTGAGGGTCAAGCTGAGGGGGGGGTTCTAAAGCCTCTTTGTTGTCTGACTCTCCTCTCTGAAGACTGTGCCTCCGAGATCGATGGCTGCACTGCTCAGTAATTGAAGACAACATCCAAGGGGAGGAAGTGAGGAAGTCTCGGAGATAAAACAGCCAAAAGAGACTCAGACTTTAGACAACATCGTTCACCCACAGCCACTTTAATGCTTAACTAACAAGAGTGTTGACTGTGCATTGTCAGGCTCTTCAGTAATATCTGAGAAACTACCAGCTGCATAGGGAGACACATAATGCACATCACTACCCATACTGATTGGTTTAACATTGGACCTGTTCGGATGAGCCCCTCTCATTGAAGTTGGACTTTGGGTCCTCCGTAAGTCTAAAAAAATAATCAAGGAAGTGGCCCAAAATTTGTTTTTAGTTCCAAAGAAAAAAGACATAAGGCTGTATTTACATCTCTAACCACAACTCAAAACAATAACAAACAAATAAATAAATACAATAAAATAAATTATGATATAGTGAAATGCAGTTTTATGTTTTCACCAAAACGTTTGCATCTTTTTAACACAACATTAATCCAATAAAACACTGTCACCTCTGTATGAATACAATAAATATATATTTCCCCCAGACATATATCGTCCAGAGGCTGCAGAGTTTCTCCTCCAGCTGTGCACGGCCACAACCAGCTCCACCAATCAGAGAGTTACACTCAGAGCAGAATTATCTGTTGTTGATCCATGTCAGCAGGCGTTCACAGTGGTCATAGCTCCGCTGAATGGTGACACTGAAAGACAAGATAAATGTAGCTATATTAGCAAACTTTTTTGACAGGCTCAGCTGAAAAAAAAAAAAAAAAAAAAATAGAAAGTACAAAGTACTCCACCTTCGCACACACTCACGGCCAGTCATCGTGTCAGGTGTGTGTCAACATCACATCCATGTTTTCAGAGAGCTACAGCAGGACACAGCCCCCAATGACCATGTCTGATGAGGCAGACTGTCAGCTTTGAGTTAGCCCCTGCAGGGCCTCAGACGCTGCAGAAGCTCTTTATTGCTGTGAGTGCACATTGGTGGTGGACTCAGAGCTCCTGACAGGAGATGAGGATTGTTGAAGTGAAACTGGTGCTTGTACTTCATGTAAAACTGTACAATGGCATTGGACACTGAGTCAATTTAGTTCAACTTTGGCAACAAAACCTGGATAGAAATCAGGGCAATGCATGCATACCTGTGTGTGTGTGTGTGTGTGTGTGTGTGTGTGAGAGAGAGAGAGAGAGAGAGAGAGAGAGAGTGTGTGCACGTGTGTGCGTGTGTGTGTGCGCGTGTGTGTGTGTGTGTGCACGTGTGTGTCTGTGTGTCTGCGTGTGTGTGTGTGAGAGAGTATGTATGCGTGTGTGCATACGTGTGTGTGTGTGTGAGTTTGTGTGTGTGTGTGTGTGTGTGTGTGTGTGTGTGTGAGAGTGTGTGTGTGTGAGAGAGAGAGAGTGTGTGTGAGTTTGTGTGTGTGAGTGTGTGTGTGTGTGCGCGTGTGCATGTGTGTGTGTGTGCGTGCGGGCGAGTGTGTGTGCGTGTGTGTGTGTGTGTGTGTGTGGAGGAGCTTCGTTCACCAGGCTCAGTTCCAGCAGCTCTCCACCAACCTGCCTACCACAGTAGACTGGCAGCAGCTTTTTCTCAGCAGGAGGCCAGGCGACTTCCAGCTGGCAGACAGACAGACAGACAGACAGACAGACACAGAGATAATGTGTGCGTGAGTGAGAGAGAGGTAAAGAGAGGGTCAGAGGCAAAGGGAGACCTGGATTTCTGTCAACACGTATCAGCATCACATGGGCTCAGAAAAACCAACACACACAAAGAAAATACAGTGATCTTCAAAGTTAGCCTGATTCGATTCATATAAGCCTTTTCAGTTTTTCAAATGTGGATTAAAAGTTAGCAGCTATAACTGCTGTAACCTGCAACAGTACACACTCATTCAGCTGAATCACAGCCTTGGCCAGGGAAGGCTGAACTCCACAAATAAATTCATAGTTCATCAGTTCATATAATGATGATTCATGGATGAATCATTTCATTACACTTGCAACAACTTATTTTTCAGTGCAATCAAATAAAAACGGAGCTGAAAATAATCCATCCCATGTTGGATTCTTTTTGTTTTCCTCTTCATAGACGTGTAAAACAAGACACTTTTTTTGACTTGTGTGAAAGCTGTTCACTGGTTCACTGTGAGACGCTTAGAGTTGGTTTAATAGTTCAACACTTGGTCTTTAGTCACCTTCTCTGTCCACGTCAGAGCGAGGTTCATTCATAGTCGACCTGCTTTGTTCTGACCTGACCTCTGCTGGACAAACTGTACTTCAACAAACATGAACAGTGTTTGTGTGAAGAACATTGCAAGAGTCCCAATAACAAGTAGCTTCCTCCTCCTAGATGCTGGGGGTGTTTAGTCATCTCAGTATCGAAGCACCTTGTTTCTGAGTCCATGCTAAGCTTGATCTTCATAATGACCCTCTGAAGAACTCAGTGGACGGCTTCATATTAAGGCTGGTACTTGAGGTTAAGGCAGCTGATTGCACCTCATCACCGCGGCCAGGCCGGGGGGGGGGCACATCTCTGCACTCATGTAGGGTGCTCCTCTCCTTTCCTCTCCTCTCC